>JAFFZR010011300.1:0-28502 GCA_018397195.1 Lethrus apterus | reverse complement strand
TAATTATTAATAATGATTTAAAATTTAAAACATGCTTATCTTCCTTATATTAAAGGATTGACGGAAAGACTTAAAAACATATTAAAACCATATTGCTTTATAATTGCACATAAAAACACTAACACAATAAATACATTTTTACACAATTAAAAAACATAATTCTAAAAGACGAACAAACACATTTTATAAAATCAATTTAATCAATTTCGCGATTTTTCTAAATGTATTCATACAGCAGAATTGAATTGATAATTGTGTGTTTTGAATTATTATATAATAAAGGTTTTTAATTCCAAAACTTTTTTTGGGTAATTATGGCATGGATTTATCACAAAAGTAATAATTTGCTATATTTGTTGTTGCAAGTTACAATAAAAAAATCATTATTAAAGCGTGAAACTTGATAATTAATTATTTTTTAATTATATATAATTAATTGATGGTGCATATTTCTTTTTTTTTTATGAAAAATATTTTTATAGAAGAGTTCAATTTTACTGAAAACTTCAGAAAAAACTGTGAAAAACTTTATTAATAATTTTACGTTATCAAAAGTATTTACCCCGTAGTAGTTGACAGATTTAATTTAGTATTCTTTCAGAAAACTTCCCTATCTCCGTGCCGCTTTTGTGTACATCTCTTTTGTTTGTTCGTAGTTATGATTGACATTTGCATACGGTATCTTATAAATGGAAGAACTTTTATATTTGTTTAATAATATTAATATCAATGAGCTTTATTTGTTTAAAATCGTTTAAACTTCATTTTTTAATGTCATATGAGACAAATTTATGACTTTCTTTCCATTAATATTATCGTAATAACTCAATACAAATTAACATAATCATGCTTCAGATGAAAAGTTAATGAGCTAGTAAGTTTGGCAACATTACAATTTTCCAGCAACCTTGTATTATATCTTTTTTGTAGCGTGAATTAAATCAAATCGCTACAAGAAGAAAATATTTTCGCTGCACAAGAAATAATAATTTTAAGCAATAAATCAAAAATAATAAAAAATGATTTATGTATTCTTATATTTTTACTTTATTACTTCGTAGTAAGCAAACATTTGCGTTTCTTGAAATTATTTGGACCTGTAATTAAAAAAAAAATGAATTTATAACTTTAATAGAATAAAAATAAATACGAATTTTAGACTAGAAAAAATCGGTCTGGAAAACCCAAAAACTAAATATATTTGAAATAAATTTAGTTTAATTTGTAATTAGTAATGATCCGCAAAAACGGCTTTGTAACTTACCTTTGTGGATTATTTCAGCACATACAGTGAATTACTGTCCATAAACAACTATTTCCCCTTTGCGTTATTTTCGCGTATAAAACCTTTACGTTTACAAAAATTTACTTTTAGTAAACAAAGAATAAGAAACCGTTGACACGTTTGAACAATTAATAAAGACACACGGAGACAGAAAAAGCGAAAGTTGTGTTCTTTAACTTTAACCTAAAGAGAGATTCGTAATGAACCTCCGGATATTGCGCCATCTGTCGGAAATGGACCATCCGTGACACATACACAATTCGGAGAACCCTCTATTCATTTAGCTATCATTATGTCAGATTTTTGTTAACCGCTCGTTAAAAACATTTGCTCTCGAGAACTAAACGAAATGTTTTCCATATAAGCATATCTTTTTGAAGAAAAATTTCTATAAATTTATTTCGATTAATTTAATTTAATTACAATTTTAATATGATATGTAATTACGAATTGTTTAATTAAGGAAGGAATAAAGGAAATTTATACGAATACAAACTGAGTACGAGTTTGCAGGTTTATTTCAATGAGCTTTAAGCTCATGCTCCGTTCCATATAGTTTTTGCTGAGTAATTTGCAACTATAAATATCCGGAATACACTTTTTGTTCAAAGGAAATTTTTGTCAAACCTTCCTACTAATTATTTAATTTAAAATATGTTTGCTTTTATTTTATTGTGTTCCATAATATATGATGTTATCGAGTGTAAAAATGTTTATAATAGTTAGTAAATCAGATCTAATTATACATAAATATTATCTTTTACTCGTGAGCAAATAACCATAAAAAACGTGAAATGTAATAAAATATATTTATTACGACACACAAATATGTAAAAAAAAATATATTTGGTTAAATTTTTTATGCAATAAATATTTATCATATTGATATATTTTACTTCACTTTAAATATTTCATTTACTCCTATTCTGTCTATACATACAACTTATCTAAATTTCTTTCTTTTTTGATTTGTTTGGCGCTTGGCTATTGGTGGATTTTTACGAGGTTTGTTACTTTTTTTATGTCAACTGATAATATTTATTAAAATTGATTAATTTTTGTCTCTTTTCTGATTTGCTTTCTTTCGATGCTTAGTATGATCTTTCTATATTTACTGTTTTTTTTACATTTGACCAATTTCCATTATACTGACCAAACATTAATTTCAGATAAATTTTGTTTTATGTTATGAAAATATGTCATTCCTTCATAAAATATTGCTCCAATAAATGGAAGCATAATTGTTATACTTTCGGTGATAAAATAATAATTTGTATGTTGATCGTTTAGAAGCGATTTTATAAATTTTAAGTTTCGAAAGTCATTATGGATAGCACTTTTTGATCAGGTTACATGCCAGTGTTATTAAGAGCAACATTAACAGCACCGGTTCGCTTCCCAGTAATGAGGTGGCTACCTATTAAATTCAGTAGCGTAAATAACTCTACCATTTGATAATAAATTTTCGTTGTACGAACAGTGAATGCATGACCGTCTGAATCTACAAAAGCACTTACCACAAGGGAATGTATATTTATTTTAATCAAAGTCCGTAATTTTATAGTTTTTAACACCAAATTTAAATTGTTTTAAAGTTTTTTCAATTTAAAATTTAAAATTATCCAAACTGATTGGCTTCATTCAACTAAAAATTATAATAATAATTTGCTAGATGGAATTAATGTGTGAATCATCATCATATAAAAGTTATATATTTTAAATACGTATATTATTTTAAACTTACATACAATAAAAAGAAGCGCCCAAGCATTCAAGGAAAAGATTTGTCAAATTGACAAATTTCAAAATTAAGCTTGTAAATTAAAGATATATGTCTGAAACTTATTTTGAAATGAAAGCTTTCTGTTGATAAATTCAAACAGGATTTTAAATATATTTCTTTGGATTTCTTTACAATTTGTTGTCATTTTATTTTCCAAAAATTTGTTACTTGCTTTGATGTTAGCGTCATAATTATTTCTTATTAACACGTCGTAGAATTTGAGGTCAATACAAGCTTAAATTTATCGGCTTCAAAGTTTTAGCATAAAATAAATGTTGACTCAACCAGTTTACTTTAACAAGTTTCTTTCACAATAGTTTTTAGGTTAACATTTTGCTGCATACGTATGCATGTTAAAAGTCTTATATTACATACGCTACATAAAATTCATTTTATTACAGTTTTAAATTGATAAAAATTGACCTAAATTTGATTTTATGAAATGCCACCTTGCACCTTTTATTTGAACTTTTAAGACCATCATGGACAGTCTTTTACATCAGGTTTATGTTTGTATACATATTATCGGATGTAATAGTATTCGTTTGTCGTATTTTCAATTTTAAGATAAATATTTTTGTGCTAAAATTTAGTTTATTATTAATTTTTTAATAATTGAATAATTGTTAATTATAGTAATTAATTTGTACATTTTTATACATAAAAAAATCAAAAATGTGAGAGTAGAAAAATATTTAAGACCTAACAAATTAAATTTGAATACAAACAAATAAACGGAAGTTGTAATTCCTGCCTATTGATGCATTTAACAACCCATGCCAGCGTATATATCATTAAAATTTGATTATTTTTTTAATGTTTTTGAAATGAATATTTATGTGATTTATATACCTTTAATAAAACGAGGATATATTTTGCTCAATTTAATTAATTATACCATTATTTGATTCATTGAAATGACCAATATGGTTAATAATTTCAAATATAAAAAATTTGTTAAACATTTTCATTAATTTATACCGACGAAAATAATTAGTTTGTTTGTTATAATTAATCCACGTAATGACAGTTCGATGGATCATATATGCTCAGTTTTCTATTGAATATGACATAATGTAACCAAATATAGTTGAAAGATGTATAATTTAAATAATTTTTGATAATATAACAGAATTAATTATAAAATTACAATTGACATTTTGAAAAATATATAAGCAAAATTTTAACTCCTCGCTTTCAAAATTAAGACGGTTGAGTAGCTAGATGTTTAAAGGGGTTGGAGATGTGATATTTGTCTCGAGAGAGATTTTATATCAACGGGATTTTCAAATTTCTTCCGTAGAAATCTACGAACTTTCGCGCTTTATTTCTTGTCCTACCTAAAATTTCTTCGGAGTTAATGTGTATTATGTGTATATGAAATTTAATATTTGTAAAGTTTACTTTTCAGGAAAGTTTTCTGTTGCAAATGTTATTTCATTCAAAATTAAATTATAACACATTTCATGTGAATATACAAGGAAAATTGGATTAGGGTTTTGTGACAATTTTTACAAAACAAATATCCAAATAAATTATAAAACTTTAATTCTATATGATATACAGTGCGTTCTACAAAACGGGCCCAAGACTATAACGACTTCAATTGTGATTTAATCATAAATAAACCATATATATTATTAAATGGGACAGTCTTAGCTACAACTTGGCGAAAAAAATTCTTTATTAAACACCTTCATTTATTTGTTGTGACGTCATCGCCATTTTTTTTTAAATGGCAATCTATATTTTTTATTTTTTATTTCGTTATGATTTTTTTTTCAACGGTATACAATTTTAAATAGGTTGCATAAGAAAAAAATCAAGTAAAACGGCCTCACAATTTTAATAGAAAGATGAATGTAATGAACAAATTAATCCAACTAATCCATGATACGGCAAAATTTTACTAAGAAAAGTCGTTCATAATAAGAAATTCTGGCCCTATACAAAATTTCAATCTACCTACTCTGATCAAACCGTGATTAAACAAAATAAGACGGTTTGATCAAAGTAGGTAGATCTTCCTGAAATGTTGTATAGGGCCACAATTTCTTATTAAGAACGACTTTTCTTAGTAAAATTTTGCCGTATCATGGATTAGTTGGATTAATTTGTTTCTATTAAAATTGTAAGGCCGTTTTTCTTGATTTTTTTCATATGCAACATATTTAAAATTATATACCGTTGAAAACAGAATTAAAAATCATAACGAAATAAAAAATAAAAAATATAGATTGCCATTTAAAAAAATGGCGATGACGTCATAACAAATAAATGAATGTGTTTAATAAGGAATTTTTTTCGCCAAGTTGTAGCTAAGACTGTCCCATTTAATAATATATATGGTTTGTTGGTGATTAAATCACAATTGAAGTCGCTATAGTCTCGGGCCCGTTTTGTAGAACGGACTGTATAATAAATGATTTCTTTATTAAACAAAATAATAAATTCGAAAGAATATTACAAAATCAAATTATTAGATTAAAAAAAATTCAACAAACCTCACACAGAAACAACAAAAATACATCATTTACATGATGAATGAAATAATTTGATAATAATAATTTAACTGATATTGATTTACGTTATAACGCTAAATTAATATTGTTTAGAACGAAAATTTTCAATTTCTTCATAGACATTAAACATATAAATTAAACACATTAACAATCAAGTACATAAACTGGTTTGTTAAAGAAAGCAATTCCAACAGATATAGTGTGTGAAGTCTTATTAATAGCCTCGTTGATCAATGCATAAAATTATTTCCGTCCAAATACAGAAAACAAAATTTACATAAATTAATTAAACAAAGAATTAACAATTTATACAATAACAATTCAGATAAAACAAATAATAATTTAAAATATTAAACAATTATTTTTTTTACGCAATTAAAAATCACACTAATTGGGAATTATAAACAACAAAAACGTGCTGTTCATAAACTTCATTGTTCAAGTAAAATATTATAGTAAAATATTGTAGTAAAATATTTTACATTTTTTATATATTTTATATATTTGTGTGTCGTAATAAATATATTTTTTTTACATTACACGTTCTACTGTTACTTGCTCACGAATAAAAAATTAGTATAATTTTAATATTTATAAAAAAATACTTTTATAAATGCAAAATGTGATTGTTTGAATTAAGTATTTCAAATAGACTGACTAGTTTGTTAGTTTATGAAATTAACCCCAAGAGAACTTTCACAATTGATATTCTCCGAAAGCAACGGATACTCGACATTTTATTTACCAATTTCTTAACAATTCAATTAAAATTAGATGGATAAATGCAATTTCCGAAATGCTTTCCTTCCTACTTTAGGTGAAAATAATAACTTACAAAGGCGCAATCGTCATTTTCAATTTAATAAAAATAATCTTATTAACTTAAAAATTTAAACAAGAAATCGTAAAACCTGCAAAAATAAAAGGGATTGTATATTTTCAGTTTGGATTGTAGGCTTTTAGAAAGTTTACTGGAGGGACATTTACTTCATTTACATCAGAATCGAAATCTTTACATTTCCGTTTGTTTTCTTTTCAGTCGTTTTTATGTTATTAAAGTAAAATTTATTTTATACATTCAGCACCCGATTACTTCATAAATTGTGAGCGGAATCGTCAATGATGTGTCAATTTTTTAAATTTATTTATATAATAGAAAGTCATAAATATATTTATTTAATGTAACTAAATGATATATGGTGTTTTAATAGGTAACATTTATTACATAAATACATTTAATAAAAAATATGTTTCCTGCGTGATTTGCGTAAAATATTTTCCGGTTGCCACCATTCATTAAAAATAAATCCATAACATAAAATATTTATACAAATATTAAATAAATAGTCTTTATTTATTTAAACAACGGTTGCAAACCATATCCATAAGTTTGTATTTAAATTTTCAGGAAAATAACGTTTCATTAAACATTAAAACATGATCAAACGCCCGTTTATAATTTACAAAACTAGTTCGAACATGTTTAAATGTTTCTCTTGCATCGTGAATACGAACGCTAGACATTACACAAGAGTGATTTTAAATTAAAATCAGTCTTGTTTGTGCACTTGCAAATTATATTAACGCATTTCCCAAGAAATGACATGCATAAACAATAAACATAAATTAATTAATTATTTATGCTAATAAATTAAATTACTCTTAACACGACAATAAGTTAAGTTTCACTAAATTTATATAATTAATAACTTCGTAAACATGAAATTTGCAATTAAGGTAAGTGGAAGACTTATTCTAGCTGAAATTTTCCTAATCTGACATTATGGTAATAATTAACAGAAGCATCACTAAAATAAGAAAATGAAGTATCATGTTTTTAAAAAGAAATTCGTTGTGCAATAAACATTAACGAGCGAGAAATACAGGGAGGAAATGAGAACAAGTACCCTGTTATGAGAAAAACAAACATTGAAAACACTTCCATAAAATTTCATTTTACTTATAACTAGCGATGTGAGTTCGCAATATTACCAACATTACACCTACGTACCTACTATGTTTTTAAATTAACGACACTGAAACTTATTTAGTATAATTACGATATAAAGTACATATAAAAAAATAGGAATAGGACAAAAAGTCTTAGTGGGTTATACTGAATAGTTAATTTCTGAAAGAGTTTATGTAGACATATAAAAGACATGAACTTTGCACACAAATAAGTTTCGAGCAAGCTTTGACGTCAACTTATTAAATTTAGTAAAATTTCTCAGTGACAAAAATAAATAAACTTATTATCCATCATAATGTTAAATGAAACTTATATTTTTAGTTTGTTTTGTTTTTCAATTTTTTAATGATTTTTTTCACAATCAATTGTTGTTTCCTCAAATGACTTTTCTCAAATTTTGTACAATATCTATCCTTTCATAACTGCTCATTGCATATAATTTTCAAATTTCGGGGAAGGAGGTCTACGCCTTTTCAGGCGATTATTTCGACAAATTGCGTAGCATAAGAAGATGTTAAAACATATAAACACCAAAAATACAGAAAATAGTATACACAACAATATAGTACACAAAGTATATTATAAAAAAATAGTCTTAAGAATGGTACTTACAGGGCCGTACTTACAACGTTGTTTGATTTGATTGAAGCTCTAAATGAAGGTAAATTGAGCTATTTAAATTATCTGGTATAATAATTTTTGGGAGAAAATTGAATTGAGAACGATTACAAAACGTGTAGCAATTATTAAATTCAATTTTACATGAATTTTATAATTTAACAATGATATCAATAAAATAAATTAGCGGCAACATTAATTTAAAAATGACGCAAAAATGATAAATTAACATTAAAATTTATGTGAATATAAATGGGAATTAAAATTTTACCTTAAACCGTAAAACATAAAACGATACATTCCACATTATCTATTTGACACAGATGGAAAATAATTTATTTTAATGAAACGAAAATAAATAAATTGAAATATTTAATTGGCAATCAAAATTTTATATAATTACCCTGCAGTCCATTAATTTAATTTATATAAATATGAATTCATTTAAAAACAATTAAAAATGGATGAATTCAAAATTCGTCTATTTGTTCTTAGTTATTAAAAATAACAATACCTAAATAAATAGATTTTCTAATTAATTTTTTTTTGACGTAAATATCATCGAATACGTTTAATTATTTTATGAATCAATTAATTTGTATTTATGTATGTCAGGAAAATGATAGGAAGGCGTCTAATTTGTCACACCAACGGCAACAAAAGCTGATTTTCGTCATGGAGTTTAAGCAGCTTGGAATGAAATACGTCAAGAGAATATTAATCACTTTTATTCAAGATATGCCTAAACGTCTAGTCTAGAGATTCCTCATTATTTAGACTTTTCAATAATAAATAATTTATTAATAATAATAAAATTGCGCGATATCACAAACATATATAAACAATAAAAAAAATGTTTTCGTACAGGAACAAGGAGAAATAGTAACATTTAAGGTCAAGTTGCACATGAAATAATTCTTAAAATACTCAACCAAAAATCACGTTGATTTGTGGATGTTTGTATTGCAAAGTCACATTTCACAAAAGTTTTCGACAGCTTGCGCAGTCGAAAAACTAAAACTTCGAAAAGATGGACATTTACAAACGATAGGTTTTCATGCACTAATACCCTTGGATGGACAATCACCAATATATTTTCCATGTAACGAAATTACAAATACATAAACAAAATGTACTACGAATTGTACTACAAAATGTTACATTCGTATATTACAATTTTATGCTTTTAATTAATTAAAGGAACTTTTATGTTATTCTAGTGGATTGTATATATGGCTGGTTTTATTGCATAGATCTTCCGGTTTATGTTCTCGTTGTAAAAACATACACTTGATACTTAATTATTACAATTTTAATTTTTTATATATTTTATATATTTTATATATTTGTTTATATATTTATCAAGTTTTTATTGGTCAGTTCACGAGTAAAAGATATATTTGAATAATAATAAATTATATTAAAATATTGTAAATTTGTAATTACTATTAAATCATGTTAAATGACTCATGAAGTACATAATTAAATCTTCAAAACGTGATTAATTGTATATTAAGATATTTGATGATGTAGAGATTAAAACTTCAGGAAAACAGATCCCATTGTTATTAATTAGCACTAAGTTCAACCATTAATTAATGCCTAATTGATCAGAACAAGAAGGTCAAACCGATCAAATAACCCTATAGAAATTTCAAAGGGCAACTTTGTCTACTGTCGTGACCTTTTTACGTCTACTGTCTTGCATAAAAATGTCATTAATTCAAGTTAAATATATCAAACGTTGCATATATTTCCAAGTAAATACAAAACGTTATATTTAACTAAAATATATCGTACACGATTTATACCTAAATTAATTAATTAAACTGTAATAATGGGCAACACGAAACAAATGTTCTGTAAAATGAAAATTTCTTTGTATTCAAATTTGCTAATAATTAATTATTCCATGCTTATAAATAAATAGCTGCGAGAATGCTTTTGCATATGAAATTATTTAAAATATTTCATGTAGAATTATTTTCTGAATTAAACCTTCATATAAAAAGTTTAAGTGTAAATTTAAAAGTGCGTTCAAATTAAATGACATTTTATAGGATCGAAGTAAATACATAATTAAATTCTACAGTAAATGACAACGGCAGTAATTTTAACTAAAAGTAGTCAAACATTCAAATTCTCAAAATAATAAAACATAACAGAAATTTAATTATACAAAATTTAATAAATTCCCTATGGGACAAATTGCGAAGCGGTAACTTTGCAAAAATCAACCACGGATATTAAACTTTAACTCTACTTGAAGTTTCCTCGGTCTTAATTATTTTTATTTTTTATATTCAATATAAATTTGTTACCGCTTTGGACATAAATGTACTATAACTATGTATTTTCTTTATTTTAATTATATTATGAATATAACAACTATAATCAAACATTATTTCTAGATTAAAAAATTGTGGACCTCAACTAGTTCTATGTATGTCTATGTATTATTTTACAAAGTGAACACACTTTTTAAAACAATCTGTACTATGAATTTGTACAAATATTTTTTATATTAACAAATTGCAGGTTTAGGTTTCGTTCTGTTTATATAATAAGTCATCTTTGTTTTTATACTTTATTCCAGAGCAACATTTATATAGCACGAATTATTACCTTATTATAAAAAGCATAGTGAGATCTCCAAAAAGTACTTATATTTCTTTACATTTGCACTCAATTGTTACAGAAGGTGTTAATTACATGCATTCACTTTATACGTATAATGAAAACAAGAAGTCTCATATTAAATCCACCGACCTAGATTGAATTCACGATTGTGAATGTGATTAAATTAAAAATTTAATTTAAATGTCAGCAAGGAAATTTAATTACTTAAAAAAACAAAACATTTGAAAATTTTGTATAAAAAAACAGCCAATTATTTTTTAAGATTTTTAGCGCTTCACTTTAAGTACTTCACTTTAAGTAATCGTACATATTTTAAACTTTGATAGGATACGTGAAGCCAGATAATGACATAAGTTTAAAGTGGAATCAATTTAAAACTAAAACAATTATAGAAAATTCAACGCTCAAATGTATTTAGACCATTAACGAAATTCGTTTTGTTCGTGAAATAGGCACCTGGTACTGAACTAAATAAAATCAACAACACAATATAAATTAAAATAAAATATTCATACAGCATAGAGCAACGAATGAAAATATAGAACAACAACATTGTTTGGAATTATAAATAATATTTAAAATTTCAACCATAAAAAGGTTAATATTCTGATGTAATCTTTTTAGTTAATTCTGTATGTTTGATTGAAAATCAATTGATTTGCAAAATTATTATACTTATAGTAACCATAGCAGTCCTTGGCGACAACTGAATCCTCACAACACCTGCGTGTCAGTTATGCCAGCAAGTTATTGCAGCAAGTGGTTGCTTCCGACCATTAAACTGGCGGTTCAACCTTCTTTATCCACATGTCAAACTCCAATGGCCTTCGTGTATTCAAGATGTTAAGGGTTAATGTAGCCCGTTATACTCGTTGCACGTACTGTAACTACAGACATAAAAATGTAGATGGCTTCCTCTTCAAATATTTATTATTACATAAACTCGTTTCACCAAACAAATTTTAATTTTATTAATATCGCTTTGTACAAGCCCAAACTTTCTAAATAAGCAATCTATTCATTTTAATATCTGTGGTTGAATTATACTACGTAAATATATATGAGTTATAAAACAAATCATGTATTGATCGGTTTCGAGTTTAGCTCGCTTAAAACGAAATAAAAAATTAAATCCAGACAACAAAAGAAAAACTAGGTTTACATGAAAAAACTAATTAACTCGAGTTGAGTTCCTTCCGTATTTATTTTCTTTTGAAAGTTTTAAACGAAGATTCCTTTTCAACTCTAAGTCGTTTATAAACACAACATTATAGAAAAATCCAGCAAATTTTGTATATACTATACTATATATATATAGATATATATAAATATATTAATATGTATGTATATATTAGTATATTTTAAATTTAAAATTTTATATGAAAACTGAAATTTTATATAATTTAATTAGTTTCAATTTCGTTATTTAATGATGCAGTTTAATGATTAGTGATAAAATTGGTATAAAATACGTTACCTACAATAATTTAAATCTATAAACTAATATTTTTGTAACTTTGGTGCAAACAAACCTATATGTTCAGGTGGTAAATGTACCTTGTTGACTAATGATGCTGTCAACAACTCGTAACTATACGAAAACATTTTGATTTAATTTCTAAATTGTATTACATGAAAGTTCAGTGCATGATTAATTTTTGTGTTTTCTGTTTACTAAATTATATCAAATTTATCGATAAAACTGCTTACATATATGAACAATTTTTGCGAAATAAATTTTATGCTAACTGATTGTAAAATATCAATAAATTTCCATCTCGACATGCTATTTTGTTATTAATATCATTAATGCAAGAAATCACGCGATCATTATCTTCTTTAGTATTAAAATTACATCAAATCACCTTTAATCAATTTTACATACGGTTGGAATAATACTCATATAGATGTAGTTTTGAGTCCTGCCCTGTAAAGTTACCTTAATTTGTGAAAACATTAACACTATATGTGTTTGAGAAATCTTATTATGCAGAATGTGCAGTACGGACCTGTCCAGCGTGCGGGTAACGTGAAAACATTGACATTATTGTTTATACTTTGAATTTGTTTGCTAAATCCGTTATTGAAGTTAATAAATAATCTAGCAATATCGATTTATCGACCTTTAATTAAAAATAAATAAAATCAAATAATAATAACAATTAAAATCTAATTTTGTGTGAATTAAGGCTGTGTATTGTTTAAAAAAATCTGTTTTTATGAATATAAATGAATATAAATATAAATTTATTTCACGTAAATTCCAAATTAAATTCATTCATTAATTTGTAAATACCATTAAATGTTTGTTGTCTTAACCGGAAATGCTATTTTATCTTATGATAAATGCATTGAAAATACAGCTAGTGCCTTTATTATTTCAAATATCTCGTCTTTTTAATTACTACGAGTGTTTAAATTAATAATAATAATTCATATTGGTTATTACCTCTTTTCATTCTTGAATGAATATAAATTTTTTGTTAATGAAATTATCTATTATATCAATTTTATTTTTCAATAAAATTTAAATCAGGATTTATGGCATTTATGTCTAAAGGAATCCAATTCTTATTAATTACATAACTGAAAGGTTTTACGTAGTTTGGATTTATTTAAGTGTTCATTTTTCTATATCAAGCAATCAGTTCAAAATATATTTGTAGTTTACTATAAATTGAAATATTTCCTATCAATGGACAGCGAGTGTTACGTTTATTGAGTTTGTTGAAATGATGAAAGAAAAATATCAGATTAAACACTGCCTGGAATGATAGATTGAAGTCTCAGAGGAGTAACCGTACACTTGATTTCAATAGATGACTCCTTCCAACATATCCATCTCTCAATAAAGATGTTTTCTTTTATTGAAAATTGTTAAATAAGACAGAAAGAAAGTGCGGTACAAAGGAAATCAATTGTTTTACGTAGATACAAAATTCGAACATTTATTTATCGATATAAAATGTGTTTTATACTTTCTATTATTAAATTTTAAAAATTTTCTCCATATGAAATTGTATTGGGGGTTATACAATCTTGTGTTTACCAACTTGGGAAACACATAAAACAATTTTTAGTTTAGTCGAGTTCGATTTATTGGAGTTTTACAAGAAACGCTTTAAAATATGTAAGAACCAATCGAAAAATAAACTGCTGAGTTGTTGTTTTAAATAGATAAATTTTATGTAATAATTATCGACCGAATTAATTAGGTTTGTTGGTGATTTAATATTGTGATTATATTTTATACATCAAATTAATTTAAAGAATTAGAAACTATTCGTTTTTATTACAGAAAAAATATGAATTTATTTTAGACTTTTTAAAAAAATTTGTCGATTTTTTTTTATCCAAAATTTCTTTCTTTATTTTGTTTAAAGATTAGATTTTGTCAAATGCGTAAAGTTTATACTGATTTTCTGCTTTGTGTGACACTTAAGTGACGGGTCATATAACGTACCTTCGTCGTCAATGCCTCAATGCCTCAGTGCATCTTGCTATGTTCAACCATTCAAGATATTGGATTTCCTTAAACTATTAGTTTAACGAGCTCTGTTTCAATAAATGTTTTTTTTTATTTTAAAATATGAACTATTAAAGTTATGATACCTTGAGATAAGATTTCAGCTATTAAGAGGTGTGCCACAATGCAGTATATTGGATCCCCTTTTGTACTTGATTTAGGGAAATAACTTGGATTTCAATTATCATTATAATATATGCGCTAATAACAATATTTGCGGTACACAAAGATCTAGAAATGCAATATACGCAAACAGAAATGATCTTACAGAAATGGGCTCATGACAAGTAGCTTACAATTAATGTACAGAAAATCAAATTACTGCATAACTCGACATCGCATTTCGCAAGATCAATACGACTAAATATCACATTCCATGTGTACGTGCTTTCAGAATACTTTCACACGAATGCTCTAAAACTGTAGATTGTCACCTCGGAGTTAAAGGCCTAATATGCCTACCGCTATTTCTTTAAATGAAAATAACGCTTCTTCCATACTCAAGATAAAGGATTACGAAGGTGTGATCACTTTTAAGATGGTCTTTGAATAATTTTAGTTCCGGCAAAAAATGGGAACTTTCCGATGGTTTTATTTTGGCATTGATGGCTTGTATTTGTCATGTGCTGTTTTGCTGCAGATTTTATACGATAAAATTTTCAATATTTCAGTAGTTAACTTTTAAAATGTTAAAATGCTCTTTTAGCGAATAAAAATAACATATCTAATATATTTTGTATATATGTCTTCTTCTTGATTAGTTGTCATTTAAGATGATAATCAATATCGTACGAGATGTTTATGTTTTCACATTTAAGTGTTACCGATATGAAAAAAAAAATTCTCTAATATCTTTAATTATTTTAAAACGTAGTTTAATTATTGTTTTGTTTCGTAATTTAAAAGTTAATTATTTACTAATAAAAGATACACTCACGAATTTGAATTTGATCTTAATTATAAACAATTTATTCGGAAGTCTGATTCAATTAATTATTAAACCATAGAATGCGTTAAGCTGTCAATTTCTATTGTGTTATTTCCGTTTCCTAGATTGCTTATGTTGAATTTGCGGTACCGAGCAAATTCAAATTGATTATTCAATTTGTATAGGCAATGATTGATTATATTATATTTTTAATAAGTTTGTAAAAGTATTAAAAAGTTCGAGTTACGTAAGAAATAAAATATTTTATTTATAATTTCATATTCAATTTATATTCAAATTGTTTCAAGTCGGTGTGATAAATAATTTAATTATAAATTTATTTGCTTTATCGATTTTTTGTAGTAATTAATAAGTTGAAAATATTTTTAAGACTCGAACAAATTAATAACTGAAAGTTAAGTTGTATCAAAATCATCTCGTTGTTTTAATAAAATTAGGAAAATTTTTAATTAATGAGAAGTAAATTGACAAAATTTTTAATGTTAGATACAAACTTGCTTTAAAACACGAAAGCAGAACGCGATTAATCTTAGAAATATAAAACCATCAGTTTTCAAGAATGAACTTTAAATGAAAAGTTTCATCATCACGCTTTTTAACTTTTTGATATTAAAAAAAAGTAATTAAACTGAACAATATTGGTATATGGTGTCCATATTTCATGAAAATTTTAAAATACAATCATTTTTAAATAATTTATACATTTTCCAAAGCTATTGTATAAATTGTTGTAAACAATTTTAAGCAACAGAATAAAATGTTTTTAATAATAAAAAAAACGCCTTCACATATTTAGTTTTTAAAACAACCTAATGTTATAAACTCAGCAATACCTCAGGGTTGTGTATTGGGACCAAAATTGTATTTTCTATAAAAAACAATGGTAACATTTACTGAAACCTTCATTTTATAATCACATATTCAAATATGACCCAAGACTTGCAAATTTTATCCAAAAATTACTAAATACGTTAGGTTAATTTTGGATCATAAAATCAACAACAACAACAACAATAATGTGTTTATAAAAAAATGTTTATTACAGGAATTTTAAAGATAAATTTTAGATACAAAATATTACGTTTTCATGAAAACGAATTTTACATGCTTACTTATTATATCTTCCACAGATGCAGACTATCATTAAAAGGCTATTAACAGGAGCGTTTTCTCATTACGTTGAATTTATGATAATTTATTTGAATTGATAAAATGTTTTGAATAATGAAAATATTTCCTATTTTAATTTTGTACATAATGTTAATTAATTCGTTATAAGTTCTTTCTTTAAATATTAAACTTTTAATATTTTCAATTATGATAAGTGTTTACTTTTATTTACTTTTATTCAGTATTAGTAATAGTTGTGTAATTTTGAAATTATTTTTTTCCGGCATATCAGTGGAGATAAATCCGCCGTTTTTGCGGATTTCTTCTAGAATCAGTTCTCAGTTGTTATATTTGAAATTTATTTTGTATATTTTTAAGATTTATAATTAAATATCAAAAAAATAATTATAACATTTGTGTGAAAGCTCTTTAAAAAAAGTTTGATGGAATGTATTTTCGAATTTGTTTTCATTCATGAATTGACATCATTGCGTTGTTTTAAATCAATAACAAAACAAAATATTGAAATCCAGCCAACCAAATCATTTTGATGTCCACAAAATACGTTTTCTAGTAAAGTTGACGTCATTTAAATCTCTTTGTTATTGAAATTTCGTCACGAATATAAACTTGTGTTCATAGAGAAAAATTACTAAATATATAATTTTTAAGTTATGTTATTAGCAAAGTGATCCATTCTGGTAATATTATTCAAGTTATTGAATTGTAGTAAAGGGCAAAGCCGTTTCATTGTATTTGCCCACAGGAATAGAACCCTCTACGGATAGACGGCGCTAATTATGCAATGTTATTTCAACTATGGTGTTCACCTCGCAACATCGACAATGTTAAATATCATTACTCACTGGAACAATAGATAAATTCGACTCAATATGGCACGCACGAAATATAGTTTTTAAACATTCTGTTCAACTAATATTCAAACAATTTCACTTAGTTTCATGAAATTTTAATTTGGTCTGTTTCTGGAATGAGTTAAATTTCGAATATTTGTTTTGTTTATTGTTTCGCTGGTTTACGCTAGAGATATGTAATTGTAATTATTTGCTTATGTTCATACTAGGAGCTTAGATAAATTTGTAGTAAGTTTAATTTGAATTCACGCACGCCGGTTAAATGCATATCGTTTTACTGTTAAAATAATTGTCACGTTATATTAATTTGCACAGTTGCATATTTGTGGATTTAACAATAAATTAGACGAATTGAATTCAAGCAAACGTGACAAATCCGTCAAGTTGTTGAATTTACGAAATTACAATTTAGTTATTACACAATTCTATTATTTAATATCACGATTTTAAAAATTTTAAAAATATTATTATTATTTTTAATTCGACGTCAAGTCCTTAGTGAGGTTAACACGTTACCGTTAGAAACGTCAATACGGTAAACATTTTAGTTTCATCCTGAGATGTATATGCATTGTTATTCCTCCGCCATCTCTACCCATTGTAATGTAGTTGTAAACGCCACAGTATAGTAAACACCTCAGTCTGAGGTCTATATGTTTAGTTTAACTTCAAACCTCTGGGGTTCAAAACATTTTTTTTTTTAATATTTTTCCAACCAACAAATTTAAAATATATTCCATGTTGTAAGAAAAATTGATTTTTGCAAGTGTATTCAATGTTCGGAGTTTCTTATAATGAGCAAGCGGTTGAAGCTACCTTTAGGAAAAGACGTCTCACTTTTTGCCAATTCTGTTTCAGCATCGTTAATTTATTCTTGAGTGCGGGTTTAGCGCTAAAGATTCGTTCATTTTCATTGTATTGGAATAAAATCCGTGCCATAAATTATAACTTTATTTCGTTAATCATTTATAATTTAAAGCTTGAGCGTATTAATGACAGCTTAAAGGTGAAACCAAAAATATCAGTTTTTTGTGTGGATGGTAATTTAATTACATTCGTGTTCATTTACAAAGTTTATTGTCATTCGGCTCCATTTGTCAAAGGCCAACACCACAGGGGTGATTCTATGCAACCTAAATCTTCACCTCTAGTTTACATAACACGACCTTCTTTGTAATTATCGTAGTAACGATTGCAATTTATAACGAATTACATTAACACATTTTGAAATAAATCTGTTGCATTATAATTTGAACTAATCAGTTCTTGTTAACACCATTAAAGTATATAAATTATAGTATAAGCTATTAGTTAATATTATAGAAGGGGATTAAAATGAATGCACTGAAAACGAATCCGGCCTATACAAACCAGAGATAGGGTATAATTTTATTCAACAATACTTATGATGTCCAATTACAGTTCAGTAATTTCTGCTGTAATTAATATAATGATGACGTTACAACACTTGAAATGTAATGTAATAATTCAAATGCATTATCCTGTTTACGCCAGCTGTCAACGAGTGGACCATTTGAAAACCTGCATATCATAAAGTTGCAACCCGGTCGCGAAATATAACACATATATGTGCAATGCGTCATTTTAAAATGGATACTGAATTTTTATGCTACACATTTACAATTTTAGCCTGCCTTTTACCCTTAATGGCCAGTTACATGCCAATACATTCAATTTTAAATTGCATTTAATTGCCCTCAACTACTCGCTATAAATATAAAAACTTTTCTTATTTTTTTTACCATATTCATTCGTTATTATTTATATATACCGGGTGTTAAAAAAGGTTGTCGGATATTTTACATAATACTGATGAAAACAAACAAAAAATAGTCAACATGCGTCCGCCAACTGTTTCTGAGATATAGTCGATTTTATATTGTTTTATTAGGATAAAAGCTACAAAGAAATTCTGATGACAATGTGCATAAAACAGAAGATAATTTAAAGGAAAACCGTGGTAATTTTGATTTAAAACATTTCCTACTATGATGGAAAAATGTGCTGGAGCTCCGTCGTGCATAAACCACATGTTTAATCTGTTAAAAAGTGCACGTCTTCCAACAAAACGGGTAATTCATTAAAAATCCAAGTATACTTCTCTTTAAATTATTAATATTTGTTTTGTTTTGTTATTGTATAAATTGTGAATTCTTTGTATAATTATTTTATTGTAAAATTAATTAGGATAATCATTATTATTTCAATTTTTTAATTTTATATAAATTTTGTTTTCTATACCTTAATCAACAAGGCTATTAATAACACTTTTCTTTTATATTAAAAAGTGTCCGAATAATAACTAATATATCTGCTACAATTGCTTTTTTTAATAAGGCAATTTGTGTATATTTAAGATTAATGTGTTTAACTTATTTAAAAACATTGTAGTATTACTGTTTTCTCTCCTTTTCTTTTTATTGGTTGCTTGCTCTCGAGGAAAGGATAATTACAAATACACACAAAAAATAATTATTTTAACAATTGAATTTACTGTATTAAGAAGCAAAACATTTTTGTTTATGTGTTTCCCATAAGTCCTACTTTGTGATTTTATTTGTGCACTTGATTACTTCTCTACAGAATATTTCAATGTAATTTAATTTGCGAAATTTTTTGCAAATCGCTTAAAGTGTAAATAATTTTATACACTAAATTTTTTTGTTTGCGAATAAGGTCCTAATCAAGCTTTCACCTGTTAAAATTATTCCACTTTATAACGCAATTTGCAATATTCTTCATTTCATTAACTGAATCACTATTCTTTTACCATTATTTGTCAATTTTTTAGTTGTTACACGTTTTATTTATTTAAAATTTTAACAACTTTAGTTTTATTTGATAATCTTCATTCAAAAATTATTCTAATTCATCCACGTTCTTACTAAAAATTTAATAATAAAAACTGTTATTCTAAAAATTACAATGGCATCTCACAAGCTTGTGCATTGCCTCAAATAACATATATGTTTATAGTGTTTCTCTCAAGGAGCAGGACAGCCTTGAATTTTAATGTTGAAATAATTTGAATTATTTCGTAGAAACAATAATACATACAGAAATATAAATAAATGCAACATATGGAGTGCCACATAATTCTTCTTCTCTTTTTTTCGCGTTGATTTTGATATTACCACAAAAATAAATAAAATTAATTTAAATGTGAAGATTTTTGTTGCTATTAAAAGTTTTAAATTTTCCTTTCGATGTACTGTAAAATATTTCAATAAAACCGTCCTTATTACACAGAGGATTTGAAATGATAAAGTTGGTGGGGTCGTATTGAGACGAATAAGTCCCAAAGGAAGCTAACTCTGTGATTCTGAAAGGATGAAACTTTATTATACGCATTATACTTAAAAAATGTTTAAGACAAATTTAATTAGTTAATTTCCTTAGTAATTTATCACTAAATTCACAAATTTGTACTTTAAATTTTGCATGTAAAAGAATTAATCTTTTAATGGATTTATCCTGAGGTTGAACACAATGTGTTTGTATGGTGGAAATAGGATCAGTACATAAAACGAATAGACAACACATTGTCGATGAAATAATTAAAGAGCAACATTTATTTTTCTAGTAATTATTTATAAGTACAAATACCTTTAAGGATGTTCATTTATAGAATTATGCAATTTGTCTTGTTCCAAATTTTAATTTAAATCCGTCACATAAAAAGTTTTTTAAAGGTGGGTTCGTAGAGATTAAGCGAATGTAATTTAAATTTCAATTTCCTTATTTTTAAAAGGATTTTAGGTAAAAAAGTCAACCTAATTGCAATGTTGTTTCCAAAACTACGTTTGTAAGTAATTTCGAGCTGGATAGAATATCATATTTAATTATGTCAATCGCGAAAAAATGCTTCTGTTCATAAAATAAAAGGATTTTATGGTTAATAAACAATTTATTTGTTATTCAATTGTTTAAATAAAAACACGGTTATAATTTTAAAATTATGCAGACAATTTGTCTTGTTCTAAAATTTAATTTAAATCCATCACTTAAAACTTTTTTAAAGATTTGGACGTAGAGATTAAGTGAATGTAATTTAAATTTAAATTTCCTTGTTTTGAAAAGGATTTTAAGACACAAAAAGGTCAAAGAAATTGTAAAAATTCTAAAAGTACTTAATAGTAAGAAATATCACATTTTAAAATTTTAAATTCGTTAAAAATATTCAATTTTTCTTATTAATTGCATATCCTTTTATGAAAATTAAATATCTAATTTCAAACAATTTAATTTGAATTCTTTGATAAATTATCCCAACGAGAACTTCTTTTAGTAAATATATATAACTGAACTGTAGAAAACTTAAAATACTGTTTATAAAAATTACAAAACTGATTTTTTTTATTAAATTTTATTAAACATTTTTAAGGTAACTACGATTAAATGTTTCTACATAAGAGTTTTTTCATAAATAAAACTTAACAATGTTTAATCATAATTGTTCATGATAAATTCCGTTTATAAAAAAGGGAAAAAATAAATCCCTATATACCAAAATTTTAGATGATTTTTTACGAAAGTAAACAAATATTTAATATGTTTTAACTCCATTTATAAAACATAAGGCCAATTAAGACTGAATATTCCAACAATACAAATGTGCTACGAAATACATCTAATAACTTCCAGTCAAAGGCATAAACCGCTATGAGAATGAATATCACCGTAATCCATCATTACGAGTGCTTTTACAACGATGATTACAGAGTGAAAAGAAATATAAAACAAGCTATGAAACTAATTGTATATTATTACTGAAATGATAATATACATTCATTAAATTAGTCGTTTAATTCACCGAAAAAAAAATATTTTCATTTATTTTTTTTTGTAAAATTATCGAAATAGAATGTATTCTTTTATTTATAAAATTGTTCGAAACAAAAACAAAAAATTGTTTGTTTTACATAAAAAAATATATATAATTATATACAGAAATATATTTTATATATTTCTGTGTCATGTTTTTTACTGCTTGCTCATGAATAAAAAATAAATTTAAAAAAATTCTTAACTATAAACGTTTAAATGGGCAACATTACCAAATAATTAATAACTTTATAATCCTGTTAGTTCTAAAGGCACATCCTGAAATATCAGAATATGACAGGATTTTCCGTTTCCTTAGCCTCCTGCAGCTTCCGTAGCAGCATTTCGGCAGAGCACTCTTTACACGCCGTTTTACTACTTATTTCACTTTTCATTTTACGTTTCCAACAAACGTTTTGATGCTTTATGAGGGCGAGCATTAAAGTCACGATATGCATTCTAAATACAAATTATTTTTATGTCACACAACCAACAATTAATGTCCCTAGGTAAATGTAGTATGATTATAATTGCAGCTTTAATTATTCAGATATTTATATTTCTTAGATTATGCTTGACATGTTTTATAAGCAGTGGTTGACGGTGCATAAGTTACAAAAAGTAGGAATTACCACAGAATAATGAATATATATATATATACGAGTAGAACAAGAAAATAACGTTGGTTGTGTAATGCTGATGCAAATATGATTAATTTGAAAAAAAGTTAATTTTCTAAAATTCTCTAAAATAATTGAAAATTATTTCAATAACTCCATAATAATTGCTTAATTCCCTAATAAAAAATAACATACATTTAAATAAATAAAAAATTATCATTTAACGAGAATTATTTAAATTAATGAATTAAACATCTTATATCTAAAAGCCAACAATGCAAAAAATACGAGGGTTATTCAGAAAGTAAGATCCGAATTATTAGCTACGGCGATTCGAATGTCGCGCGAATATTGATACGCGCATGCGCACCGATTCCCTTGCCTTGCTCATTAAACGACGCCATTTGCATTGCAGTGTGCTATTTACAGTCAGTTAAAAATGTTTAAAACAATTGATTAGCCCGCCGACTGTGACATACACTCAGCGATTCGGTTTTTGAACAATGTATATTCGAAATATGCCACAAAATTAATAGATGAGGTTTGTTTGAGAATGGTTGGAAAATTGGTTATTTTGATCGATATTTACCACATTCGAAAAAAAAATTATATAGATCTATGACAATTGTACTAACTCATTTAATGTATTCTGTATAGAACCATTTAATAATTGGCTTTCTCTCGTCTAGCTTGAAATTCATTTCATCATCATTTGGTTTGTGGTTATAACATGATACTGCGACATAAGCAGTTTTAATTTGTATTTAAATTCGTTATTAGAATTCAATTTGTATTATTGGAATTAATTATTACTTTTGAAGAAAGACTATATTTTATTTATACTGAAAAAATACACATTTTGAGTGGTAGCGCCTATCCGTCTCCTCGCAGTCGTGGGCAAAATTTTTGTATTTCTATCTCATTTACACGACTGTCTCGTATATCTTCTGCTTGTCTTACACTCGCATTGGTTTCGTAAATTTGAACCGGAACACCTATATATAAAATTAAACAAATAATTTTACATACACCGTGTAAGACGGACTTATATAACTTTAATTTAAATGCATATCAAATTGCACATTACAGCGGAATAAAACAAAAAAAAAACAACTGTTTTTATATGATAAGTAAAATTTGCACAAAATAACAAATAGTTAAAAAATACTTGACTGATTCCTAAATATATGACTTTAAGATCAAATTAGTGATGTTTGAAATCAGGACACGCCTGTACAGCATATAGGAGTTGCTTAGTCAGTAGTTACAGTAGAACCTCATCTAAGATGTACAGCATAGTACATCAAAGTAAGAACTAAAAGGTGGCTTCGAATTGGTGCGAAAGTTTATAGAATGTAATCAATATATTAAAATTTATATCGAATTTTGTCGAAAATCGTTAAATATTTAAATGCTGTATATCTAAATTGTATGAAATTTAGATCCATTCGTTATGTTAAATCATTGACTTGTCACATAGTAATATTACAAAACTGAAAGTGACATCAGTTTAAATGACACTCATTCACTACTAATGTAAATGATTTATTAAATACATAAATAAATGTTTGATTAACACGTTTGATTTCCGTATAACAGTATTGGAAGTGTTCATAATAAAATATTATAATTGAAATGCATACAAGATTCAAAACGTAAACTTATTATTTGCAATATTTACAAAAAACAATCAAAAATATTCGGTACATAAACTCAAATAGTATAATTTTAACAATTAATTAATTGATTAACAATTAATTGTAAACTAAATTAATTCCGCAATAACGACGGTTCCATAATGGCAGATATTGCGGAAACAAATACGTGAAATTACTAATTTTACATGAAATTAAAAAAAAAAAAAACCTGTGCGTTCTTTGTTTGAAAATTTTTTTGGTGTGTGACGGACTCCCGTCGTGTAAATGATTAGGACCGCACTAAATGTACTTTAAGCGCAAAATTCATACAAAATTAAAACACGGAAACACCAAGTGGGAAAATTTGTTTTGATCCGACTTATTTTGAAAAGTACAAAAAAAATATGGCAAAGTCAAAGAGCATATTAATGAGAATTGTTTCCTGTGACCGTGTTAACTTAATGCACCCAGTATTAAATATACTAATAAATTGCTAGAAAACATTCATCAACTTAATTATAATGCGGAGACATGCATATATTTAGAACTCCATACATATAAGCTTTTACATAAAGCTTAATTTGTAATTTCTCACAATGTTTATAAATTACTAACACTTCAGCGGAAGCGATATTTTATATTAGAAAATAAAGATATGAAGATTTAACCCATATTTATGTCAAAATAAAAAATATATTAACACAAAATTCGCAAAAATATCAATTCTATATTTATGTAAAAAAATATAGTAATAATTATAATAATTTTTAATAATGACTGCAATTAAATTTTTGTTGTAAATATTGTGTTCAAAGTTAAATTTTTTTGTGGTAAACGCTTAGAATAAAACTCATCTTTTTTATTGAACCTTTTATATTTTTCGTTTCAGTCAATTAAAATAAATTGAAAGCTGAAAGCTTATGAAATATTTTTCACAAATTGGTTAATTTGGCTTATTTATAAAGATGGAACTGCCGAATGGGGTGGGATTAAAAACTTGTTCATGTGTATATTGATAAATATGATTATTTAATATTTAAATTAAAATAAAATACTTGTACATAATCTTTTATAGATTATACACTTGATGTATGTTTTATAAATTTTTTGTACCTTTAGTGGATAAAATTATGGTAATTTATGTAAATTCCCATTTAATATTTAAAAGTTCGGCACAAATTTGCAGTTTGAAATTTTCAAAGAATTTTTTACGTAAATGTACATCGACTTTTATATTATTCCCATGATTCATATTGTCAAGGTGTCGTCGCGTCGGTATCGAGGAAATTTGAATGTCACATTACATATCATTTACTTATAAATTATTACTGCTATTATTACTGTTCAAAAAATCGCAAACTGAAACGTATGTAAATACATTTTTTCAATCATATCAATATCACATATAGAATTTCTACGAAAATATTTTGTAGGTTTCAGTAACTTATTGGGGTTATAACTTGCAATGGGAATCATATTACACATTTATGTTTCTAGGGTTGAACGACCAGCCTACAACCTAGGATACATTTAGTTTATATTTAAGATATAACCCCCATTTTCAAGGATTATAGTATCGTTGTTATAATTTCGAATAAATTTTGTATTTCAATATTTTGTATTTTGAATTATTTATAATTTCAAATATTTATTCATTTGAATTGCAAAAGATTTCAAGTCGACTGAGAAAATATTTATGGATTTTCTGTTGCGGTTGGTCTTTATAAACCAAGAAGGGTTTGAACCAGATGTTTTTTCGAGATTAAAAGAACGTTAATCCTGAAGCTAACATATTTAAGGATTTATTTAAGGATTCCAGTATTGATTATATAAGAAAAACTGAAGACATTATCCTTACAAAGGGTGAAATAAAGATCTATTAATCTAACTTCATATTATGCGGGTTTCGTAATCTTTTATTCGTTACACCGATGTTTATGTTAAAATCTAAGGTAATTACTTTCTTTAGCATCACTTTAATATAATACAATGATGAATGATTTTCTTCTTTCACAGTTATTAAAAAATATATATTTATATGAGATGTGGCATTTTTTCCATTAATTAACTCATGTAACGCAGAAAAATGCTCGCTGCCATCATCAATAATACTCTATAACCATAAATATTAATTTATATTTAAATATAGGTACGTTATAAATATAAATAAATAGGATAATCCTACATCGAGGCAATAAATTTAAAACTGACAAACACACATAAACACTACATTCGAAACTTCATCAAAAATTAACGAAGGAAATTTAAAACAAGATTTTTACTAATTGAACAAAAATATTTTATAGTCCTTACGTAAATATAAATTTGTAAATATTTAAGCCCCACAAAGCATCTCTAATCCGGTGTAATAAATGAGTTTTCCTCCATATATGAAATTATGAAAGTTGAGGCAATTTTTGTACAATTATTCTCGCGAATCTTAATTTTTTTTCTCGGGAATATAGCAACATTCGAGGAAATCAACAAACATTCTAATCTAATCACACAAAGGAACGTTCATAGAAAAATTGTCATAAATGAACCCATTTATGAGCCCATTTATTAATTTAAATATTTTTTGATTTCATTGTTTTTTTTTTTTTTGTAGGTGTGGCATAAAATATAATAATTGACACAATTTGCCCTGTTTATTAAATCGATCGGTAGTAATTGTAGTTTCGTGTGAACTAAACCATTAAAGAATTTTTTAAACCCATTAATTTAATAAATTTCTAAACCTTCATATACGGAAATTATACTGTAATTATATTTACTTCACTTTATTAAAAGATAAACAATAATAAGATTCATTATTTCGTAGATTAATCAACCTTGCACTCACATTCCAAAATATTACTCAAACTTTATCATTAATGGTGCGGAGATTCGAAATAGATGCAATTTAGCGAATAACTTTCAAGCACACTAAATTAAATATTTTCATACATCAACTTGATAGCGTGCATTCGAAATTAATTGTTGTAAACCAGTTTGAGTTTTACTAGTTATAATTCATGATGCATTTGGTACAACATAGTGTATATAATATTGTCATAAAAATTGAAATTTTTGGATTTATTACTAACGTTTAATAATAATTATTTATGTAATTGGAACAAGAAAACTAAATAAATTATTGTTATAAACATTATATATTACATAACGTAAATTATCACATATTTTGCAAAAAAGAGCTTTGTTTCACTGTTTGAGGAAAAATAATGGTTTCCAAACGATATTTAAAAAAAATGCATTTCTTTGAAATGATTTGTAAGTTTGTTTACCAATTTTTCTAGATGTAAATCGATACTTTAGACATGGTGCTCCCACCATAGCGCTGCCACCATTTTAGTTTTAGTAAGTTTTAGTTATCCAGGCATGTATCCAAGCATCGGATAGTTAGTTATACAATTGAGAATGTTAGTAAATATGTAAATAAGGTATTGTGAAAATAATTGAAAATTATATACACGAAAACTTGTCAATAAAAATTTTTATGTCTTGTGGTAATTGAGATTTTGCGATAAAACGGGGTCAGGAAATATATGAACTCCATTACACTTTGAAAATATAGAAAAATGACAAGAACTAAAGGAAATAAAATCGATTCTTAGATATCGAGTGGCGCTGCCACCATTTTAGTTTTAGTTATCCAGGCATGTATCCAAGCACCGGATAGTTAGTTATATAGTTGAGAATGTTAGTAAATACGTAAAAAAGGTGTGGTGAATATAATTGAAAATCATATATAAGAAAACTTGAAATTAAAAATTTTAAAACGCGCGCTGCCCCCATTTCAGTTATTTTTGTGAGTCTTGTGGTAATGGAGATTTTGCGATAAAACGGGGTCAGGAAATATATGAACTCCATTACACGTTAAATGATAAAAAGTGAAGGAACAAAAATGTGTGATGTGTAAAAGCAATTAAATCGATTTTTAGATTTCGAGTCGCGCTGCCACCATTTTAGTTTTAGTAAGTTTTAGTTATCCAGGCATGTATCCAAGCATCGGATAGTTAGTTATACAGCTGAGAATGTTAGTAACTATGTAAATAAGGTATGGTGAAAATAATTGAAAATCATATACACATATACACATATATCTTTTTTTTTTTTCTTT
>JAFFZR010011298.1:0-57935 GCA_018397195.1 Lethrus apterus | reverse complement strand
ATATACATATACATATACATATACATATACATATACATATACATATACATATACATATACATATACATATACATATACATATACATATACATATACATATTTTTCCCTATCTAGTCTATTCTTTTTTTTTCATTTCTTTTCTTGGGTCTACATTGCTCCTTCTTGTCTTGTGTGCATAGTTATTTTCTGCCATCTTTGGTCTTATTCCATTTTTTTAAGTTTTCTTTATCTGGTCTATTCCTTTTTTCCATTTCTTTTCTTTGGTCTACAGTGTCTTCCTTTCTTTGCTCCACGGGATCCATTTCCATTGATTGGGCCGTTGTGGTAATGAATCTTATTTTGCTTGTGCTCTTTCCACTTTCGCCACGCCTCTATTTTTTTTTTTTTCTAAATTTTCAGTTCATATTCAGTGAGGTCCTATTGTAATCCCTTCATCCAACCAGTTCAGAAACGTTCATTCTTTGTGATTTTTTCAATAATTCTGCCCTATAAATAAACTACACGACCGATACAGAATAGCGCCGATATAAGACTGGCGAATTAACAAACGTAACGCCTATTGACACCAGCAGTAGGGATTAGCCGGCTCTGGGCCCACTGCCATCGCCCTCCTTTAGCGCAGGTTCCGTTTAAGACATTCATTTTGGAATCACCATTTTTTGACACAGAACACCTGTATATATTTTTCAAACGCCTTTTATATTTTTACGTAACCGATAAATAAAGAGTCTAACGATTTAAAAAATTTATTCACCGACCACGTTTTTCCCATTTTGTTATGCAAATGTCCATTAAAATAATAAAATTATTAATATATTACGTCAGTCGATTGCGACTGTTTCGATTGTCCTTGAACTTGCACTTGTAAATAAATAACAAAATCACACTGCGTCGATTTGATTAAAACAGTGGCCACTGTATAAGAAGATTATGTAATGTTGATGCGGTTGAACATTTCCAAAAATGAATCATTAGGCTTCTATGTGAGATTAACACGTCACGTCGGTGACACTAAAAATAATACTAATACAAGATCAACATTAAGCTGATTTAAATGACTAATGTAGTAGGAATTTTCAAAGAAGTTTACATTAGGTTGGTATTCATTAACTGAATGAATTGTTCAACCCTGAACAACTTATTTCAACCAGATTTTTAAAAGACTGGTCGAACTATCCAACCTTAGAAACCTAAGTGTTCAACCCGGACAAACCTAACTTTTGAGTTCTTATTGTCGTTTTTCAAAGTTAATAGAATTGTTCAATGTTGAAAACCTAAGTGTTCAAGCCTAAACCTTCAGCATTGAAAATCTAACAGCTCTTGTTTGAAAAGCCTAACAGTTCAATCTTGAAAGATTCATCGAATTGTTTAACCTTGAAACCCTAAGTGTTCAACCCAAACAACTTCAACTGTTCAAACCTGACAAACGTAACTGTTCAACCTTGAAAAACCTATTTCCACCTAATATAGTTCCATAGACCAGGGGATATCATTAAAATATGACTAATTCAAAAGTGTCCCATGGTTAGGTTGATTTGATGTGACAGTCGCCAAAATGCAAAAAAAACACAAACAAACCTAAAAAAGCCTTGAAAAATCTAGCAGTTAAGGCTTGAAAAGCCTAACAGTCCAATCTTGAAAATCCTAACAGTTCAACCTTGAAAAGCTTAAAAGTTCAATATTGAAAAGCCTAACAGTTCAACCTTGAAAAGCGCAATTTTAAGACAGGTTGTCAGGTTGCTTTATGGACTCATCATCAACTGGCTGAAGTATTCAACCTTGTAAAGCTATTCACCCATGAAAAGACAGTTCAATCTTAAAAAGCCTAAAACTTCAACTTTAGAAAACCTAGTAATTTCAAGAGAGTTTGTCAGGTTGCTTTATGTACTCATTTATCAATTGATTGAGGGGTTTAACCTTGTAAAACCTTTTCAATTGGTCAGCTGTTCAACCATGAAAAGCCTAACAGTTCAGTCTTAAAAAGCCTAAAACTTCAACTTTGGAAAACTTAGTAAAGAGGTTGTCACATTGCTTTTTATTCAGCCTTTTCAACCTCGTCACAAAATTGATAGAGCTGAACAACGCTGAACAACCTAACTGAGGGTGATTTTTGAATATATAAAAGTTTTTGTTCTTCCTTCGATTATCATTCAATTTGAAATAACTAAAAACTGCGAAATGAGAAGTTTCGTTAGGTTCGACCTTGAAGAACTTAAACAAAAAAATAATAAAAACAGTCCAATCAACAGCATTAGGTTGGACATTAGGTTCAACCTTGAACAACCTATTTTTTATTAACAATTTTTACTTTAAATAGAAAAAAACTGTCAAATGAGATAATGTATTAGGTTGGTTGATTCAGAAAACCCTAAATAGTCCAACTTAAACAATCGAAGTTCTTTGAATCACATCCTTTTCAAATAAAGTCGAACCTAATAAACAAAAACTTCGAGGAAACTGAAACTGCCAATTCCGACCCTGATCACTTTTATAGCGACATCTAGAATCCGATTCGCAGAAACGGATTATATTTATTTATAACAATAACGACGACCAATTTAGGTTTACGTTACACACTTACTTTTTTCTATTTAATAAAAAAAAATGACATGTCAAGTGCATGCACGACGCATTTTTCCGTGCTTATTTATCTACAATCTACAACGACTTACATCCATGGTTACGTAAACCGCCATCACACAAAGAAAAAATCACACCAAAGTGTACAGTTCACGTGCACTTGATTTTAACGACCGATTGCGACTGTCTTCAAAAAAAAAAAAACAATTTCGCGATCAGGGCCAACGTTCTGCGATGGTATTTTCGGCAGTGGCAGACGTCGCGGCGTCCGCACTGGTTTCAGCTGGCTCCGACGCGTCGTGACGCTTCGCTGATCGATAGCGCCGCCCTTGACGTCTCATTAAAATATTTACGTGGTCGTACGATCGAAGATTTGAAATTTTTTTGATTCGAAAGTATCATTTCCTCAACGATTTACAACAAACAGCAGAACAACATTTATTAAACGAATTTTTTTAAAAATCAGTTTTGTTGCGGAACAAACATGGAGATTTTTTCGAAATCGCAGATTCGAACCCAAGAGTGACAGCAGACAGCAAAGAGCGATTTTCTTGAACGACAATTTAAAATACTTTTAATTGAAAATTTCATTTTAATCGAGCTTTATCGTTAAGAATAAATGTCAGATTTGAAGAACGTTGTTTTAATGACAGATGGAACCCAAGCACTGACAGCAAACAGCAAAGAGTGATTTTCTTGAACGACAATTTAAAAAATTTGGAAAGCATTTGTTTTAATGACGGAATCGAACCCAAGCAAGTACCGGCCGCAAACAGTAAAGTGTGATTTTCTTAAACGACAATTTAAAAATATGGAGATTTTTTCGAAATCGCAGATTCGAACCCAAGCAGTGACAGCAGACAGCAATGAGCGATATTCTTGAACGACAATTTAAAATACTTTTAATTGAAAATTTCATTTTAATCGAGCTTTATCGTTAAGAATAAATGTCAGATTTGAAGAACGTTGTTTTAATGACAGATCGAACCCAAGCACTGACAGCAAACAGCAAAGAGTGATTTTCTTAAACGACAATTTAAAAATATGGAGATTTTTTCGAAATCGCAGATTCGAACCCAAGCACTGACAGCAAACAGCAAAGAGTGATTTTCTTGTAAGACAATTAAAATTTGCAATTAAAAAGTACAATTATTTTAATCGAGCTTTATCGTCAAACATAAATGACAGATTTGGAAAGCATTTGTTTTAATAACAGAATCGAACCCAAGCAAGCACTGGCAGCAAACAGCAAAGGATGATTTTCTAAAACGACAATTTAAAATATATGAAAAAAATTGAGTTCGATTCTGCAGTGATTTAAATTATTTTCTTGAACAATTTTTAAATTTAAAAGATTAAAAAAAAAATTTTAAAAACAGTCGTTCTATAATTTAATCGGCGCCATCGCCACCCATATCCTCATTGAGCAATTAAAAATCTAACATCAATAAAATAATGGGACAAATCGAGTAAACGATCAAGGAAAATTTCGGTCGTTAACTTACCTTGAAGATGACATCATAGTGGCCCAAATTATCGATTATGGACACGCGGACTTCGATAACGGGCCCATTAACGAATTCCCAAAATGCGGAAAAATTTCCGCCATTATACGCGCAAACAAACAAATTACCAACGACAAGGTTGTTTTTTTTTGTTTCTGGTGATAAAACGCATAATAAATAATTTATACCATTAAAATAATCGATTATCGACATGGAAAAAAAATAACGACGGTTCGTTACAGATCCGGCTGGGGAACAAAATTTCAAATTAGATTAACAATAAACGCACGAGCAGAGCCCAACATATTTATTTTGGGTTCCATGGCCATCTATAGTTAACTAGTTGATTTGGATAACAGTAGGTTTTGTAAAATGTATAAGGTTGGCGATTGTTTTTGGAATAGGTTGGCAATGTAACTTAATGCAACCTAACAAAATTCAATCCAATCAAAATGAAAAAAAACCTAATTTAATCCAAGGCAACAAAACCTAATCCAATCCAAGGCAACGAAACCTAATCCAACCTAAGTCAACTCAACGAGATTTAAGTCTTCAGTTTAAATTAATTACCCCTTTAACAGAAATTAACGCAACTATCTAGGTTGCCTTGACAATTAATTAAACAGAATGATATCAATTATCAAATTAGGTCATGTCTGAAAACAGTAATGGCAAGTTGGATTAAAAACAACGTCAATTGGTCCGAAAGATGCCATCATATTAAGTTAGATTAAACGCAGTTATCTTCGATCAGGTTGTATATCCCAAGCCAAGCTAATTGATTTGGGATGGCGTACACAATCATTTTTTTTTAAATTTTGGTTGAAATTTTTTTCTGAGCAAAAATGTTAATTAATTTTATAAAACTCAGGTTGAAAGGATTAAGGTTGTGTTTCTCGTTTGGGGTAAATTGTTGAAAATGTAATCCAACCTAACTCATTCCAACAGAACAACGCCCAATTCCTATTACGAAAGGTTTTAAAGACAAAAGCGATCAGGTTGTTCTAAAGAGAATAGCGATCATAGTAGGTTGAATAGCTGATTATTTTAGTTAGTCGTGCTCAGTTAAGGTTGGATTGATAATCCACATCAGATGAAATTGGATTGAAAGATACAATCAGATTAGGTTTTAAGAAGAAATTTGTACTCAAGATATTCAGAAATAATTTAAAACGCTAGAATTGGCCGGAAATCAAAATTTAAATCAAAACAAATGCATTAGATAGCCATGGTGAAACTTTACGCATCACCCGGTATATAATTACTCATCACTCTATATATAATTACTCGTAACGTAGGTGAACGGTTCATATGTTTACGGAAATGCATTTAAACGAATAAAAAATTGCAGTTTTAAATGCCCCCTTTTGCGCAACGCTCGCGCCACCCAAGGCCGATTGACAACGTTTACGAACTCGATTAATTTGGGAAAATCTTACTTACTTTTCCGCTAGAAGAATTCTTCAGTTCTTTCGGACAAAACGCACGTGACGAAAAATCAACACGTCAACAACCAAAATCATCGTACGCACCACACGCACAAACTTTAAAATTGATGGGGCACGTTCACAAATCGTGTCTCGGCGCTAATGCGTATAAAACGTTTTAATAATTGAAAATAATTTTATGCTAATTTATATGACGATGACATCGAGACCGGGTGTACGAGAAAATCGCCGCTACCGTTTCGTGTCGAACGTCCGAATGGTTGTATCCAGATTTGAAATGGCAGTGTCGTCGCCTTTCCATTTATGATAAGGGTCACAACTTCTAGCTTCGCAACACATTTGTGTATTTCAATATTTTTAATTTATTTCGAACGAATTAAGTATAATAAAATGCATAATTTATTTTAATTAAATTTTATTATGAAGAAACAATGTGCTTCTTGTACGCCTATGGATTTTATTTACCGGGTGTTAATTACCACGTTAAAGATTTGAATTCATTAGCATTGCCTTGCCGTTATCAATACGCATAAATTCCCAATCTACAAGAAATGAATGAATAAACCCACCGATTGTGCCGACGAACGCCATTGACTTTGAACTTGGGCGTAGCCAATTTACAACTTTCTTTCCCATAATAAACTTGAGCGAAAGTGCTATTAGAATGTTCGCTTTTCAATGACTTTCTTACGTAAATTTATAAATATTAATTAATTTAATTTATAAACTTAATTTAAAATCAACCTTTAGGATGCATTGTGATAATTATTTTTTTTTGCTTTTATTTTGTTTTAATTTTCTCAAATCAAATAAATATATTTTGATGATTTTTGTATCGACTACAATGATCAATTCAAAACTCGTGTTAGGGCTTGCAATTTCTCAATTTATTCCGAACCCTTTGTGTATAGCTTTGGCTTCGGCAGCGGTCATCGGTTTCAACCGAAAACCTTCAATTCCGGGTTCATGCTCCAAATCCCTCAATTTACCGACTTTGTTTTTAATCTGTATGTACAGATCGTTTATGTCTGTGGTGATTTTCTCAAGTTCTGAAAAACATTGCAATAAAACGAAACTTAAAAACGTCTCTTTACCATCTTTTAAGATAGTTTTGCATTCTTCCGTTGGGACTTCAACGAAAACTGTGCCGATTTTCATCCAAGTTTGTCTATCCGTCGTCGATTGCAGGGCCCGATGGGCTTCGCGAAATTTGTTTTGCGCGTTAGCCAACTGTAATTTCGTTTCTTTATCGGTTAGGATATCTTGGGCGAGTTCTTCCACCTCCGTTAGGTATTTTACGGTCTTTTCTATTCCAACATTTCCAATACTCATGTTGTTTGAGGTTATGTTTATTCTACATCTAAAAAAATTTAGTCGTAAATGTAATCTGTGGTCATGAAAGTGCAAATTTGAAGGTTTATAAATTGGATTAATTAATTAATTTAATAATAAATAATAAATCGAAATAACCAATTCTTACGATTAATAATTCTTAAAACCACCCAAAGATGTCGCTTCACATAATACAGTAATCCAATTTTGAGCGCTTAAAACATGTTTTATGCTTGTTATTCAATATTACTTCCGTAAATTTCTACATAATTCATATAAAATATGAACTTAAATACCGTACCATACTATAAACACAAACGTTTAATTAATAAATAATTAACAGAATAAGAATAAACATTTAAACTTCCCGCTTAGTTTTATGTCAACGTCCTAGATGTCGCTACTAGAAAATCACCGAAAATTATTATTTCAATATGAATAGTTTTCTTATTCAATATTTAATAATTTAAAATAGTTTAAAGAACAAATTCTATTAATACAATAACATTTTTTTTTAAATTTCCCACCTTCAAGTATTCGATGATACCACTAGCTGGCGTAACGGTAACGTTAAAATTTGCTTTTAACCGTACAAATATTCTAATTTTACTACTAAATAGTCTAGAAAAAATATTCCAGCTTATGCATTATTAAAACGTTACAAAATATTGTTGTTATTAATAAAAAAAATATTTCGTTTAAATTTCCCACTGCTAAGTGCTCGTTGACGCCACTAGACGGCGTCCTTTTTCCAACAATCCGTAAGGTTAAGAACGTGTCTCGATTTTCGTGTGAGTAAATTTTCCTTTACAGGCTTCGAAAATCGCCGTGCAGATTGAAAAATGGCACCGAAGCGCAATAATATGATCCCCAATGGGCATTTCCATAAAGATTGGCAGCGTTTCGTGAAAACGTGGTTCAATCAACCAGCCCGTAAGTTTCGCAGGAGGCAGAACAGAATAAAAAAAGCGCGAAGTATCGCACCTAGACCGGCCGCAGGCCCCCTTCGCCCGATCGTGCGTTGCCCCACCGTAAGGTACCACACCAAAGTCCGTGCCGGACGCGGCTTCACATTGCAAGAGTTACGAGCTGCTGGCTTGAACTCTGCTTTCGCTAAATCTATTGGCATCGCTGTCGATTATCGCAGACGTAACAAATCGGTCGAGTCATTGCAACTCAACACCCAACGTTTAAAGGAATATCGATCGAAATTGATCTTGTTCCCACAAAATAGCAAGAAGAAGTTACGCGCCGGTGAAGCTAATGAAGAGGAACGTAAGCTTGCCACTCAACTTAAGACGCAAGTACTTCCTATTCACCAAACTGCTGTTCGAATGAAGGCACGTGTTCCAACCGATGAAGAAAAACAATTTAGTCCATTCACTGCTCTTAGAAAGGTTTGTGTCAATTTTGAATACAAATTTTATGCAAATTATAAAATTTCGATTTTTCATTGAAATGAATTTCAGGCCCGTGCTGATGCTCGACTTGTTGGAATTCGTGCAAAGCGAGTTAAGGACGCTGCAGAAAACCCAGATGACGTTACTAAAGCAGCGAAGGGTAAAAAATAAAAAATTTGATGTACACATTACATACTTTATAAGTTTTAAGAAATAAACATTGAACTTTGATTTTTATTTTAATTATCAACTATGCGTCGTTTACCAAGTCTGATTGCATTTAAACTACTTTGTGTTTTGTAAACGCATAAATTCATAAAAGTAATCACTAACAACAGAGCATTCCCCAATATGTCACACTGTGTCGATGTACAATTATTATAGAGATCTTTTAATTCATGCTCGACGTGAATTTGTTTGCAAGGCAAGTTTTCTGATGATTTTAAAATGTTCGATACAATTTTGATTGCAGACACCTTTTCTTTACCGACGAGCGTTCCAAATAACCTAAAATACAGTTTAAATTATAAAAATTAGATACAATTTATTATTACCTTGCGGGAAGGTTTGATTTTAAATTGTAAACTTTGTTTGGACATTCTGGTTTGTCTACATCAACGTTGTGTTTTTTGCTTGTGTTGATGAGAGCAATCAACATGGAAGCTAGTTCTAGCTGCGGCATCGATGGGAGTGTAATTTTTGAAGATTTTTGCCCACTGTGATTATTTTCCAAAATGTACATGTCAGCACACGGTATAGATTGTAATATTTGCATTGCCTGAAAAAATTATTTTTTTGTCGCTTTAACACTTTTAAATCTCTTACCAAAAAAAAGGTGTCACTCGGGAGGATTTTTTTGGGGAGATGGTCGAATTTGTAAAAATTCCAACTGTCAAGATTGTTGTCGCAAGATAATTTCGCCCAGCTTATTCCGGTCGGACCTAAATGCAAGCCGACTGCTGAAGATATTGAATTGAGTTCATAAGTAGATAAAGTGGGTGAAATCATTTGTATTTTGTTCCTTTTTACGACAACAACATCTTCCGATAAAATACTTTTACACAGTCGATCCAAAATGTTAACGCCTAATCCATCGACTTCCAATATATCTGCCAATGAACGGAATGAACCATTTTTGTTACGCCAACTTTCTAGGCGTTTTATGCGACCTTTCGAAACATCAAATCTATAAACGACAAGTACAACCACATTTTAAATTTATAACAACAAATACCTCAACAACTGTTCGGTACTCGACTCGTTTAAAACGTTCAGTATCTTTTCTTGTTCTTGGGGGCTAAACGTTGGGTTAAAATCGAAATTTTCATAATTTGCGTTCGTGCTTGAAAATTTACACTGTAAACGGAAAATGTTACGCACATTCTCACGCACAATTGCGTACTTACCAAACGTGCAAATCGCATAAAATTAGTTGCGCTTTTCTTAAACATTTCAAATTCTGGCATCGAAGAGGTTATGTTCGTACGTCATTACGTAAACAATACTCTTGTTGCTGTAAATCGAATTTATTAACAATAAAACGATTTCAAAATGTTATTGTTAAAATTAAAATTAAATTATAATTTAATCGATTTAAAACACAAAACCTGGAAGGAAAGCGCCATCTATATTTCAAAAACGTTAAAATGTTAATTTAGAAGAAAGCTGTAAGATGTAAGGTTAGGTCGAGTTTCTCGTCAAACGCAATCCAATATGGCGGTGTGACAACACCGCCATACTGTATTGTGTGCGTTTTCTTCGTTTTCGGTCTGAATTTTCAGTGTGATGGACGTTGGTGTAAACTCTTTAGGTCGAGGATGGATAAGGTATGTGTTGTAAATGTTTGATTTAGTAATTTCACAATGTGAGACGTGGATTTGTAAACATGAAAGATTGACGGGTTGCGCGTGCGCAATACGTGCAAATTTCCTCTACAGGACTGGACTTGAAACAACATGGCGTCGATTACTCAAACTGATTAAATGATTTTTATGTTTTTGTATAGGGTTGTTATGTTTACTTTTACAGGTGAGCAACAATTCGATGATTAATTCCGTTTATTTATTTTAATTATTAATTGTAGGCTTTCGTCGCTGTTATAATTTGTAAAATCGTGATTTCCTGACTGGAAACGCGTTCATTTGTAGTAAAACGAACTACATTGGAGATGTAAACTAACTATGGGCAAATTAAAACCAACCCAACGCGGTTCCAGTGGAAGCCAAGATTTTTGTTTTTATCGTATTTGATGTATCCATGACTTCATGTAAAGGACTAAACTTCAAGATGCATGCCATCGCGGTTCCACCTTGGGCTCTAGGATTTTTGTTTTTATAAAACTATAAAGCCATGAAATAGTTCTGGAAGGGAACTAATATGTGGGGCGCAAAACTCAAAAAGTACGAACTTGAATGGGATTCATTTCGAAAATCAGTATTGTTTACAAAAATAACGTTTACGTCTACATTGATAGGAAAGGATCAAAAATTATAAGGACATTTCGAAGATTTTATAGACGGATTGTCGCTGGATTTAGTTGGTTGAAGCCAAGCGTGGAAGAACAATTGTTTCAATTTTTAAATTGGAAACTATTTTTTGGAGTTTTATGGAAAATCCTTTCCCTTGTCGAGAAATTGTATTATTTGGTCGATGTTTAGTTTGGAGGTGGTTTGTTTGTATTTTTTTTGCTATTTCAATATTCACTACTACTTCATAGGCCCCATTTTCTGCTTCACGTTTGATTCATCCCCTTGACAGACAGACTAACAGATGAAGTAGGCCCACTATACCTTGATCTGTCTGTCTGGTTAGATTTTAATCTGTTCAATCATTCAGTATGTTTGTTGTCCGTCTATCCTGTGGGGAATTAAAATGTCAATCCACGACAATACAAACGGTTTGATTTTTACTGGGATTTTAGTCTTCCTTAATCGAATTCTTTAAAGATATTTTAATTTGTCACCATTTTTTTTTAATAAGATGATTCCTGATGTTACAGCTGTTGCCGTAAGGTGGAGCCGTATATTATTCTGAAGACAGTTTTCTGTTTTTGTATCATTGTGTAAAGGTGGACGCTAGTTTCGTTTTTTGGGTTGGCTTTAAATTGACGACGTCTCGACCAAAAGGGTTTTACCCCTTCCCCTAAAACGCGTCTTTGTCCCCTCAACTGAATAAGTTTTTGTCTCCACAAGCAATCGAGTTATCTTCAAAAAGAGGATTTTTGGATTACTTTTATATCTTTAATAAATATAATTTTAAAAATGGTTAGGTTGTGGATAAAAAATTTCTATCAAGTGGCGTTGGATAATTTCTTGGACAGTTGCTTCATCCTGTTTGACTGGTGCTTTATTTTAAATTTCTGAAGCCTGTGGAGTAGATTTGTTGCGTGTGTGCCACAGTTGGCAACACTGAAAATATATTATCGACATCACAGCAAAGTTGTAAAGTTGCACGAAATACGCCTATGTTTTATTTTTTCTAAATATTCCGTTTATGATTTTTTAACGTGCTGTCGACCTTTGTGAAACGAAATGTCACGGTTAGTGGAAATAACGGCTTTTGCCCGGTGCTGTACCGACGACCTTCAAACGCCCAGCTTACTGCGATAAATTGTCGATTGATGCGTTCCAAGTTTTATGATTTCTTGCTGATTGCTGACTACGTTGAATTTTGAGGATTTTTTAATATGTGCAAAAAAAATCGTCGAGGTAAAGATGCCTTCAAATCGTTCCAACATAACTAGGGATTATTGGGAAAAAGAACGGAATGAAAATATATAGAATTGAAAGTGTCGCTTATGTTAAATGTTTCTTTCGACTTTTCCATTCTTCTTTTGGGCTAATTTTTGCCGCGAGTTTGCGTAAATTCTTACGTTCAATATAATTTGAAAAGAGACGAAGTCTCGAATATTTTCGACCAAATTCGTTTGTAATGGAATTTTTGGGTATTGATCATGCAGGATTTCGATGCCGTGGGCGATTTTAATTTTTAGTCTTTTTTGCAAAAAAAATTAATTTTTTGAGCAATTAAAAAAATTTATAAATCGTCTTGTTTCAGATGGTTTTTCAACCTGTTCGAACGTTCGCATTGGGGAGTTTTCAAAGGTAAGTAAGCAATCCGAGGTGAAGGGTAAAGCGGGTAAACATGGGTCTTTGAGCTCATCGCTGGTTCGAAGTGGCGCGGAGCCACGCCCTATTTAGGGGTATTTTTATTTCGTATAAAAATTGTCACGTTGGGTTTCAAATCTATAAATATATCATTTAGTCATACCAGTTACGTTTTTTCCTAATTGACGTTTTGGAACGCCACCTATTGAAATTCCAAACGAATTAAAAGTTGAAATTTGGATTAAGGATGCGAAACGACTCCAACGTCTCGTCGAACGAAACTTGATTTTCTTTTGTGATATTTTGCAAAACCCCTATGTTGTCCTATTGTCGTTTCTTAGGAAAAAAAACCTCGGCGCGAAATCCCCTTTCACGCGACGAAATCAAAATGGCGGTCGTCGCTTGATCGTGTACATTTGTGTTGTGCTGTTGGTGTTCGATTTTAGCTCGATTTTAGCAATTTCAATGTCGACGGGGCTTCGCTGTTTTGAATACGCACCTGTGCGCTTCGTTTGTCGTTTCTTGTCGTCGGTAAGTCGTCAATTCACGATTACTTGTAGGTTATGGTTATGAGATGTGAGCGATGCGATTGGTTTCGTTTGTTTTAGACGACATCGTTTGCGTTTTGTTTTTTGATTTTCGTTTGTTTCGGCCGATTTTGTACGAATACGTTGTCGCATAATTTCGTTTAATGGGCTTCCTGTATATACATTTTAATATGCAATCTACAGGGTGATTGTTGTAATTAAGTGATTGAGGTTTTATAATAATTATTATTTATAACTATCATTTGTGAATTACCGTCAAAGTTATCAATTGTTACAATGAAGTTTGATATGAAAAATTAATTAAGTTGATTTTTAGGTTATGTTTTAGTTTAGTTTGAGATTTTTTTGCATCAAAAATCAAATTGCCACAAAACAAATAAATCAATTTATTGAAATAAAAAAAATCAGTAATTAGGTTTTGGTCTTTTTTATGTATATATATATATTGTAATTCTCCCAACCCAAAGTTGTGGTTGTGCGATCGAGTCAATTTATATTTCAAGCTCAAAGTCCATTATACTTAGTTTGAGGTATAATATTCAATACAAAGTTTAAATAGTTTTTCGAAATTATCCAACCTAGAATTTAGGTTGTTGCGCTTTAATTTAAATGTACGCTTGGTGTTTAAATATATATTTCATGATTAAGCATAGCTACAAATTATATCTAATTTTAGACGTAATCTTTTATGTTTTTAAATTTTAAATGTAAATCTTTATACCTAGTTTTAGGTGTAAACCAACCTAATCTATGTTTCTGATTTCGGTTAATTTCGTATCTTGGCGTGATGTAGAGGCGATTTTTGTTTGTTTTTTTTGTTGGGTTGGTGCTGCCCTCTGGCGTCCATAAAATCCACATGACCAGTCGTTGTAAATGACGTAAGCGGCAAAGTTCATATAGCAAATTTTGATTCAGAACCTTTTTGGACTTTCAGGTGAGAAATTTTAATTTTTCTGATTTGTGTTCTGGGAATGATGCGCTCTGAATATCATTTTTTTTTATGGTTGTTGGTTTCGATCGCTTGACATACATTTGGATATTTTGACATTTTGACAGATGTCAACATTGTTATTCTAATTTTTCTGAGTTGGCTGGTTATTCAATTAATTCAAAATAAGTAAATAAATAAATAATAAATAAAGCCAATTCATATATATATATTTTTTTTTTGATGGGATTTGGGCAATGATGACTTAAATTGGAATTAATACCCAATTCCAATTAAAGTAATCATTGCGCCATTCCGAACAAAAATCTCAAAGTTGGTCCATCGTTTATTTTCGTCTGGGATAGGTCACCTCAAGGTCATTGAAAACCAACTCGTTCATACTTTAATACCCAAAATCCCAAATTCTGTCGCAGATATCGCGATTTTTGATCTCGAGTTTTCGATTTTAGCCCAAAAATCTATTTCGTTCGGATTTTTTACATTTAACTGCGCGGTTTGCTAATGGAATTTTCCGCTGTCTGTCGCCGTGGTCGTTAGACTTCGTTCGCTGCCGATCGACTTCGGCGTATGAATGGTGTTTTGTGCTACTCCTTATCGATTACTTGAAATTTGTTTGGATTTGGGGATTTTTGGATTTTTTGTCATTTTAAATTTCATACGTTTCACAAATTTTTGCTCGAAAATTTTGGATTGGAAACCTAAGGTTGGGGCGGGTTGCTACGACGAATCAGATTAAAATGCAGATTTGTTTGTCTTGGATTTTGTCGATCACTCGCAAAAGCTGCACTGCTGAGGCTTAAAGGCCGAAACACACTTAAGTTATCAGGTTTAGAAATAATTCAACCTAAAATATAAAGCTAAATTGGACTCTTTCATTTCACACGTAGATATTCTCAACATCGATACAAAGGGCAGAATCAGTCTAAAATTAGAAGTTAGATTATTTGGGTTTACCTAACTTTGTCAGTATGACCAGAATGTAACCTAACGTCGGATTATGTTACTGATGCTTTAATAGTGCTCAGAATTTAACCTAACATCAAAGTAAAATGTTTAGGTTAGGTTTTAACATAACGCTAGGTTTGAAATAGGTATCGAAAGCTAAGGTTGCTAAGTTCGGATTCTGTCTAAAGTTGCTTTGGTAAATCGACCTAACTTAGGTTTGTAGTAAAGCTGTCACCATTCAGATAGATGTAGCCTAAGGTTGCTGAAATTTAATCTCGGGTAAAAGCTTGTGTTTGTAACCTAAAGGTTGGAAACAATTTAAATTATTAAATTAAAATCTTCCTTAGAAATGAATCTATATTTGTTGTCTTTTATGTTAGATTGAAGTTAATTGAATTCAATTGTTTCATGTAGGATCGTAGTCCAACCTAATCTAAACGGTAGGTTTGATGCCGTTTCTAATATTGAATCAGAACCTTGAATTTCAATGCAACCTAAACTAATGAGGTTGAATCACATTTAAAATTTCGATTAGATCTAAGTGAAACCTGATATAAATTTTAGGTTTGCGATTAATTAGTTTACTTAAAATCCGTCGAATGTAGTTCAAGGTGAAAACTACACATTTAAATTGCATTAGGTCACGGTCCAACCTAAATCAAACAATTGAAATCAGATTATAATTTAAAACTTGTTTATCAAGCACGCCTGAATTATAAAACATTTATTTATTTGAATTTGGTGCGTTTACTGATTAAATATGTAAAATTTAGATTTGATCGCAGACAGCCTAATGTGACTGCTAGGTTTCTAGGTTTATTAAAAATTATCAGCAAGCTTACGGAGCGGATTTCACAATGGCCATTACATTATCGCACGTTGTGATTTATATTGTATAGCTTTTAATTTCAAACGCAACCTAAATCAACCTAAATTCCATTTATCCAATTAAGTCAATTGGGTTGGGTTTGTTTAGGCAAGGGGTTTAGATTGGTAATTAGCTTGGGTTTATATATCGCGTTTGGTTGGGTTTGATTCAATGAGGTTAGGTTTCAGTGGGTTGGGTTTAATTGGATTAAGTTTAATTGCAATTAGATGGGGTTTATTATTTTAGTTATTAAATTAGGTTTCCGTATTTTCTATAAGGTTGGGTTTATTCAGTCCAGGTGTAATTTGTTTAATTAGTTTAACTTTTATTTTGATTAGGTTTATTTTTTAAGGTGTTTTTTATCGAAATGGGTAAATTAGGTTTGAGTTGTTTGGATTTAATCATGTTAGGATTTATTAACTTGGGTTTAATTACATTTGGATTTATTAAATTGGGTTTAATTGCATTAGGATTTATTAAGTTGAGTTTAAGGTCATTTGATTAGTTTGGGGTTAATTACGTTAGGCTTCGTTAGATAAGGTTAACAATTCGATTGTGAAATTAATTTATTGTAATTGAATCTGATCGAAAGACTTCAAAGGTTTTTTTTACAACAAAAAGACATGATATGCGTTTGTTTTGATATTTTCAGTTGGGTTGATACCATTTAATTGTGACCACTTGTATATGCTCTAATTATCTCTAATTTATTGGGTTTCTTTCAAATTGAAGTAGGTTTTGATATTTGACGAAGCCGTTGAAAAAATTTGTTTTTGGACAAAATTGGGCAATTAAAATTATCTCCCGTTTATCAGGTTTGGTCGAAAGTGGGATAGGTCACGATCGCGTTGAAATGTGTTTTTTTTTTTGGGCAAAATTCAATCCAATTTGCAGAAATTAAGTCGGGTTTCCTTTCGTCGGGAAGTCGGGCGTTTCTTCGTCGTACCTAGGCCAGTTGGCGCTGGCCTGTTCCATCGACGAGGGGGAAAGGTTGTATCACGAAGTGGAGTGCGCTTGCGCGTCTCCAGCGCCATGTTGTCGCACACTCTTGCAGTCTTTGTTCACGTGTTCGTCAGTGGCGTTGCCTTGCCTGTCCCCGCGGTTTATTTTCGACAGATTTTCGAAGCGCCGCGTTTGCCGTTTGAACTGCGGGAGTGCGCTTTGCGTCAGAAAAGCCCGAGGTAAGTCGGACGCATCCTAAATCTGAATTTTGCCCGGCGTTGTTTGTTTTCGGTTGTAAACGCGTCAACATGTTGTTGCTTGCGTTGCGGTGGTGGGGGAAGGAACGCGTTGCTTAATTTAACCAATCGGTGCTGTCAGTCATGTAGTTTGACGTTTGTGATATTTCGATGTGTGACGTTATTTTATGATTCAAAAATGAACGCGTAATCAGCCATCAGATTAGTCAGATTAGAAGTGTTTTACGGTCAAAGTTTAGGATTTTTTATTTTTATTCACAAAGTTTATTTTCTTGGAAATTGTGTTTCGCGTCTAAAGATTTCATTTGTTTGTTTTTTATTTATAGATAAAATTTAGGTTGGCACCCCAACCTAATTAATTTTTTTTTAATTGATTAGGTTTTTTTGATTTTGTTTTGTGCGTGTTTTTTTTATGGCGAAGCAACCCAAAAACATTTCCTTTTTGATTTACTGTCAAACCTAACTGATTTGGGAATAAAATAAAAATGAAGTTAAAAAATAAACAAATAAAAAGTACGTTTTTTTGGAACCCAACCTAACATTTACCTACAGGTTTTTTTTTTTTAATATAGTATGTTTATCCTTAAATATTTTATGTCAAGTCCGACCTAATTTTAATATTCTTTGTACGGTAAAGAATATTTTTGTTGATTAGGTTTTTGATTTGTACGTATTTTGTTTCTTGATCAACCAGCCTGATTGAATAGGTAAACACGTACAGATCAAAGCAAAAACCTAATCTATAAAATCTATTCAATTAGGTTGGTTGATCAAAAAACAAAACACGTACAGAACAAATCAGAAACCTAATCAACAAAAGAATCATTTATTATACAAAGAAATTTATGAAATTTAAATAAAGTTAGTTATAAATTTAATTAATGTTTTTCAATTAGGTTTCATCAGAAGTACGTTAGGTATTTCTATGCAACCTAAAGATTGTAGATTATTATTTGTAGATTAGGTTAGTTTACACAGTGTTTGTACGCTTTAGTTGCTGTAACCTAAAGTTAGGTTGTGCGTACCGCTCTTGTAATTAGGTTTAAACCTATTCGTCTTTAAATCTGTTTGAGTTTTTGTTAAATTTGCATTTTCGATTGAAACCTAATTTAGGTTGAATCTTGGGTTGAACGAGATCATTTTTCCGCTGCTTAAGATCAAATAAATGAGTTAAATTTTGGATTAGGTTACCAATTTAAATTGCCACTGCAACCTAAATAAACAACCTAATATAGTTTTGTTGTGTTTAATTTTAATTAGGATTCGTTAGACTTCATTTGAATCCACAAAACCTAATTTAGGTTGAAACATTGATTTCGTTAAAAAATTGTTTCTAGTTTCAAAATTTTTGGATTAAATTTACTAATAAAATACCAATTGTTTATTAGGCTTTTGTTTATTTATGTCGAACATGTCCAGTTGAATCTAAGTTGAGTTTGGACACAATTTAATTGATTTTTAAGTTGCACACGGTTTGTCCACTGCAACCTATTTAAGGTTAAATTGTTGAGTTAGGTTGGCCAGAAAAATAAATTGTTTTCGTTTTTTTTAATTAGGTTACCAATTTAAATTGCTGCTGCAACCTAAATAAACAAGCTAATATAGTTTTGTTGTGTTTATATTTTAATTAGGATTCGTTAGACTTCATTTGAATCCACAAAACCTAATTTAGGTTGAAACTTTGATTTCGTTAAAATTTTGTTTCAAAATTTTTGTATTAAATTTACTAATAAAATACCAATTGTTTGTTAGGCTTCTGTTTATTTATGTTTAAAAGGAGCATGTCCAGTTGAATCTGTTGACTTTTATTGATTTTTAAGTTTGTCCAATGCAACCTATTTAAGGTTAAATTGTTGAGTTAGGTTGGTCAGTAAAATACGGTTAGGTTGTGCTAACTAGGCTTAGATTTGTTGGTAGACAATAGAAAGATAATTTAGGTTGATGGTAGTTGAATGCAAGTTGTCTGAAACAATCTATTTGAGGTTTTGGATTTTATTGTTCAACAAAAGCTTTATTTTCGAGGTTATGTTCAATCACGTTAAACCCAAAGTTAAAAAATGGGTGTTTAAAATTAGGCTTATTTCGGTTTAAATAGGATTGAAAATTACAATTCACGAAAATTTGTCCAAAGCGACGTGTTTAAGCCTATTAGTTGAATTTTTGATTAGGTTTGTCAACAATAGAACCTGTTTGTTAAGCGTTACTTTCTATGTTCTCTTAATGCAACCTAAATTATTATTATGTTAGGTGTGCTTGTATTTAAATTTATGGGCTTAAACCTATTTAGTTTTAAATGAATTTATTACTGTTTACTTATTTTTGAAGTTTGTACTTTTATTCAATTTGGGTTCAAAGTTGAGAGTTATTTGTCTGTAGGTTTAAGGTTAAATTGTTGAATTCTGGATCAGGTTGACAGAGGAAGTTGCGTTGGAATTTGTATTAGGTTGAGTTTTTGAGATTTGCAGCTTTTATACTGCAACTTAAAATTAGGTTATCTAGGTATGTTTTTAATTAGGTTTATGTGTATTTTTTCATTAATTAATAATACTAATTTTATTGTGGAAGAAACCTAATTAGGTTGAAATTGATTTTGTTAAATTTATTTATTACATCAGTTTAGATTTCAATTTGGATTTCAATCTATATTGCTTGCGTCATACAAATAGATAAAAATTTGCAAGGTTGTCTTCATATGATTGAAATTTTATTATCTCAGTTGAAGACAGCTGAAGACCAATCAAGGCGTTTTGATTATAAAATTTCGTCAATTAAGCAGATTTTTTTCTTTAAAACAACCTGATGGGTTTTTGCTCAAACCTATTAGGTTTACAGATTCCACGATCGTCGTGCAACGTCACATGTCCAAGACGAAGCAAAATTTTCTTTGTTTTATCGAACCTCAGTAAAAGGGGAAGAGTCGTTCTGATCGTCGAGTTTCTCCGTCCACCAAGCGAGCCAGTTAGCGTTAGCATTTAGTCGCAATGCGCCTGCGCCTCCCGTCAAAGCGCCATGTTGTCGAACCTTTGCGTTCTCAGTTGGCGTGTAAAACGGCGGCGGTGTTCTTCTGCAAAATTCTCGACGAATTTCCCCTGCGGATCTGATCGGTTTTTCCCTGTTAGCTGCCAGACGGATGCTCCGGGTAAGTGGTTCTTTCGAACGGCGAACGCGATGGTCGTAATTTCGACCCCGTTCCTTAGAAAATTGTCGGTTTTGTTGCGTTCTGAACGCGTGCAATCGACAATGCCATGCATGATGAGAGTGTGTGGTGGGGGAAGGACGTAATTACACGTCGTTGGGTTTTCACCAATGAAATGCATTTGGGTATTTGAGGTTTTTGAGTATTTTGAGAAAAACTTTTGGGGATTTGAATTATTAAATTATGTAAATTATGTAACCTAAACTAAAATTTAAAGCAATGGTTTCTGAACTGTGCCCCTCACTATGATATGGACGATACATGATTTTTTGTTACCTTATCCTTGACGCGCTGTGCCCTAAATGAGGTTAAATTTTGTATTTATTTTTTGTCGAAATAAAGTCGACTTTGAAGGAAACCTAACTGAGCTAACTTAGATAAGAGTTACGACAAATTATTTTTTTCTTTAAAATACACCTCACGTAGATCAGTTTTGACATTTAAACCCATTTGGGTTTAAATACATTAAAACATAATAATCCATTTTTTGAATACCCAACCATTTAAAGATAAATATTGCAATAGGTTATTTTTGACACCTAAACTCAGTTAGATGCATTGAAAAATAATATTTCATTTTCTTAATACCTAATCCTGCAGCCAACCTACGCCTACTGCCCCACATTACCCTTCATGGTGTAGATCTAAATTCGCTTAGGTTTATCGAATTTCTTTAATGTTGAATTATTGTTTTTGTACTAAAACCTAATTTAGGCTGTGACTTGGATAAAAATTACAACCTATTACAATATAAACCCAAACTGACAAACCTAATTTGTAACTTAAATATTATTATAATATGTGATAAATTCAATGAATCCTATTTATTTAAACTGATCCATCATTCAGGTTTGATATTACATGCAACCTAATCATATTTTGTTTACGTAAACCTAAAGTCTCCAACCTAAGCAATACCTAATAAAAATTGAACATACACATACCAGTCATTTAAGTTGGATTTAATATACAACCTAATCATATTTTGTTCACATTAACCTAAAGCATCCAACCTAAATTGTACCAGTACATTCGCAACCCAATATTTTGTAAGTAAACCCAAACCATAAATTTTAATTTATGAGTTAATGTCATCAACAAATTACACAAATTACCTAATCTAATCTGAACGTTTGGGTTTCGAAGACAATCTCACAAAATCAAATAAACCCAAACTGGCGAACCTAAAATTTTATTCTGATTTTTGAGTACGATTTTCGTTACGTGAACCGGTGCAACCCAAACAAATTGAATATTCCAATGCAAGTTTTTCACATAAACCCAAACAGTCAACCAGCCTGATCCATAAATTAAATAACGAAAATATTGAATAAAAACAAATTATCCGATTGAATCTGCATCTTAAGTTCGCAATTGGAATAAAATCTCGGAAACTAGGAAACCCAAACCCAATTAAGAATATAGTGTTTTTACACGAACCCACCGTTACCAAACCTAATCTATAGCTTTGAAGTTTTCATGAAACGTGTTATAAATTTAAGCCAAAGTATCCGTTCGAATCTGTATCTGTATCTAACTTTAAACTGTGTAAACCCAAGCCATCCAATCAGACATAATCCCGTAGTTTGGGTTTGATGTTCTTCTGCAATTCTTAGAATAAACCCAAACTTGTAATTTATAATTTAATTTAATCCGAAACTGTCAAACCCAAAACTTGGGTTTGCTTCAGTTTGACACTTGGACATTAGTTTATTGGGATCTTCGAGCACGCATATCTTAACAGAATTACTAAATCTATTTAACTGAATGAAACCCAACTCAATATCGTTACATTTGAGAAGAAGGGGACAACTTCAAAACTTTTGAAAATTTTTAAAACAAAACAAGAGATGATTGGTTGGTTTGTTGAAGTTGGATTAGGTTTGTTGCTGTTGGATACGTAAACCCAAATTGTTTTGGAAATTATGTCAAGTTATTTGCAAGAAAATGTTCACTTGGATGCGAATTCGTTGAATTGGGTATGAGTAGTTGGGTTCGATCTCTAAACCCTCGGTTTGTTTGGGCTTGATTAATCCTTCCTTGCGGGTTTGAATTAACGCTTTGGGGTTGCGTCATTAAACCCAATACATTCATTCTTTTGATAATAGTCAATGCTTTATTGCGCGTTTCGAAGTATCCAAAGTTGATGAAACCCAATACACTACAATTCAAATTGACCAAAATTGTACACAACCTTAAAAACCTCGATCTAAACCCAAGACATTCATGAATTGGGTTTACTGTGGCTGAGCGCAATGATAAACCCAAATTTGCATTTTTAACTTTATGAATTCAATGCTGTTTAGTTGGGTTCGGTCAGTGCGTCCAACCCAAAATTGGGTTCTATTGTTAATTAGGTTTTGGGTTTATCCGTGCAATTTATTTATTTCGAAGCAGCAAATTTGGGGTTTGGGTTTCGATCTGATTGTATTTAATTTGGGCACGCAGTTTATTTACATATTGGAAAGTTTTTAATCTCCCCGATAAATTTTGGATTTTGGAGAAAACGGCCATACGAATAATCGATAAAACCAGTGGGCGTCATTGGACGAAAGAGCACGGCAGCAAACGAATCGACACGAACCGAAAATTCCAAATTGGAGCGACCTGGTTTATTTGCGTTGATAATTTTTGTATTGAAATTTTGGCACTAAAACTGGTCCAATTATGATTTTTGGGTTTAGTTTGGATTTTAGTTGGGTATCGGTGAATTGATTTGATTTGCTTTTGTCTTTGGGTTCGGTTGTTTTGATGAAACTAAAACATGGTTTTTGATTTGAGACGGCGATTGTTTTTGTACGTCGCGGAACTTTCCATTCAGATCTTTCGTGCAGCTTCGAGGGGCATCGTTCTCGTTCGGCCAAATCGTCTGGCGTTTGTTTTCCCGTTATTTATCGATCACGTCATCATCGACTCTTTGACGTTTTGCTCAAATTATCGTTGATTTTTTGTTTTTAAATTTGACGTTTTGGAGTTGAACACACCAAATCATTTAAAGATTTCTTTGCATCTTAGAAACTCCACGAATCTAAAATCGAACACACTTTGCGATAAAGGCGATTGGTCCAGTGCGCATGATCGAAATTCCAGGGGCCTCGTCTGGGTTTCTGCTATCGACGAAGGACACGTAATCAGTTTCGGAGCTGATCTTTTCGATTTGGATTTTAATCGGCGTTTGCTTATGATTTCGTTGCGAAAACGTCGCTTTTAACTGACGTACACTTTACCACAAACGAAAGAAAGAGAAGATTCAGTTGCGATCAGGTGATCACCAAGCGTATTTGAAAGGTCGTTCACTTCGTCATAACGTCATAACCCACATAATCCATTGTAAGCGGAATAGGCCTTGGAGCATTGCATTTTTCTTAATCAGCACGTTCAGTTCACTCGATTAGTGAAGTATTCGTAAAAAATTTAAATTCTTTTAAATAAATAGCAAGCTGTGGACGGTCATTGTTAATTGTTTGGGTTTAAATGCTGTAAAAAAAAAAGAAGGTCATGATTTGAAACAATAACGTGATTCGACCACTAGATTTGATTTTAAATGGTCGGATTGAATTATTTATTTGGATATTCAGATATTCAGGTTGGCTTTGGTTAGTTTAGTGACATTTTTAGGGTTTAGTGAGTTAGTTTGAATTGAATATGATTGTATTTCGTTTATCAGAATAAAATAAATAAAACAAAAATATTTTAAATCGAGAGAAACTGAATTATATAAAATCTTTGATCGTTAAAAAAAAAAAAAAATGACATCTAATTATTAGGTTTCGAACTAAAGATATAAAAAATTAAGATTGCCATGATTTGAAACAATGTCCACTAGATTTTATTTGAAATGGCCACTGGATTTAAACTGTAATGTTCACTAGATTTTTTTGTCATTAAATTCATCGGAAATAAATTTTCGTATTCAAGCTTTTGTTTTTTCGCGTTAGTCCATTTATTTTATTTTATTATTATTTTTTTTTTTAATACAGACCCGTAAAGCATTTTTTCCCCTTATTTGTTTAAACATTTGGGGCTCTATGGATTACCCTAAAGTTGGGTTGGGATGTGTTTACTGAACTTAAAAAATGATTGAAACAATTAACAAAACAAAAACATACAAAACAAACGAAAATGAAAAAATCTTAATGGTTTTAACTCGGTGCGCCATTTTTATTTGTTATTCTCCTTTTTAATTCTTACTTCTCGTTTTAATTTTGATTTCTTTGATCAAGTATCACGAGGCGTGGCAAGAGTAGGGAATTCGAAATCACTGATAGATTATGAAATCGCCTTATTTATTTAGAAAGTTGGATAAACTGGAACTTTCTAGAAAAAGTATGTTAAAAAAAGCGTTTCAAACCCAAAGATTTCGACATTTTTTGGGTTTGATTTTCCGCCATGGAGTAGCCATTTTGATTTAGAAAAATTTGTCCCGTTTGTTTGTTTTCGATTGAGATTAAGTTTTTGTTTGTGAAATGTCGTGCTCTATTTTTAGTCGTGGTAGACTGGTAGTTGCTAGGGGGAAATTTCCATCGGATGCTGCGATCGTGTGCATTCGTGTGTCGTCGCTTGACCCCGATTGACGCGTTCCAAGCAACGGTTTTTACACCTCTTATCGATTGTTCGAATTTTGCACGTTCCTCAACAGATTTGGGACCACAGATCCTTTTCCCAGAAATCTCCCCAAACGCAATTTTTTGGGTTTGGTCGTCGTTCCGACGTCCCGTTTGTTTCAACTTTCATATTTGGGTTGGACGCCATAGGCAGCTGCGAATGAAAGGGTACAACTGCGTCGTTGGCGTTGGAACAAATTGAACGAGGCGAGTCAAGGTCGCACTGTTTGAAATTTATTTTAACTTTCAGGGTCGTCCGACGTCATCGATTTTGAGGTTGAACCGTTAATTGGTATGTTTGAAATCCTCAGTCAGACTACTGGTGAGTTTATATAACTTAAAAAAAAAAAAAAAAATTTGTTGAGAATTGAACCCAAACTATTTATTTATGATACAAAAGTTTATAGGAAATTCTTGGTTTTAGGTTGAGGCATGGAGGAGGTTGCCGTTTTTACCCCGTCGACGGTAAACAACGACGAATTATCGGACGAAAGCATAATTTTAGATCTGCACGTTTCTGATACTGAAGAGGGCGATGAATCAACTATTAAAAGTAGATACTTTTACCCACTTTTAATATTAAAATTGGATGCCCAATTTTAATATTAAAATTGAGCCATTACCTACAGGGCCGGCTACAACACAGCACACAGCGCTCTATAACCTCACAATCAAGTGGGAAAAGTGGGCGCTTTGTAAATTATGAAGCCGGTCCTGATTACCCAGACATCTTTCAATCTTGAACATAAACATTTTGTTCCAGAAAGCGAACTGGAAGATAAAACCATCAATGGGAAAATTTCGGAATCCGAAGAAGACATATTGAATAAATACGTAGCAGACAGTCCATCTTCAGAAGATAAGAAAATCGAAGATGATTTGTTAAAAGACGTCGAAGATGAGATAGATAAGGTCGAAGTCCAAATTAACGGTGAAAATGAAACCAAACCCATGGAAGACGATGAAGATTTGGGCGAAGTGCCATCGCTTATAGAAGACGATGAAACTCAAAGGGAAAGTCAATCAAAAGAAAATACGGAAAATCTCCACACCGATCCTGATTCGACGCAAGACGACTGTAAAGGCTTTCCCAGAATTGATAAAGACGTATGTAGTATAGAAAATAAAAAAGAAAACGAAGAAAGCGAATCGCATAAAAAGAAAGCTGTAGATGTAAATAGCGAACAAAATCCAACGGCCGAAAAAGACTTCGAAAAGACTGAAGACGCCGACGATGGCGATCTCTTGCAAGTGATGGAAGAGAAATCCATCGAAGAAGCTGAGCAAGAAAAAGATGAAAACAGTTGCAGTTCGAGCGATAAAGACGAAGAATCCAAGGCGAGCGATGAGACCAAACAAGGCGAGCAAAGCGAAGAAAACGGGACACAAAGCGAAGAAAACGGGACACAAAGCGAAGAAAGCGGGACACAAAGCGAAGAAAACGGAACACAAATCGAACCAAACGTGGAAAACGATGAGCAAATCGTAGAAAAAAATGGCGGCCAAACTGAAGAAAATGAGCAAATAGCTGATGATAATAACGAATCTCAAGTTGACGCCGATGAGACGGGAGAATGTCCAATGGATATTGAAGAAAATGATATAGGGATTATTTTTTCCGAGCATAACTGTTCCAAAGAATCTAATGACGGTTCCTTGGATAAAACCCCATCACGAAGAGCTTCCATTATTAACAATATGGAAATTGGTGAGAATGAGATCACCAACGATAAAGAAAATGATGATCTCATGAATAAAGAAAATGAAAAACCTGATGGTGGTAAAGGTGATAAGATTTTTGTTATTAAAGATGCTTCTAACCAGGTTTTAACCAATGGTGATGTTCGAATGAACGAAACAACACAAGAAGGTAAAAATAATCGAATAATGAAATAATATGGTTTCTTGATTGGATTTCTTTTCAATTTATCAATCTTTTTGTGTTTGGGTTTTTTCGGCCATTTGGATTTGTGAACCCAACCTAAACCTAGTTCAAATCCAGAAACCAAAATATTGCCTACAATTTATAAGGTTTTGTTAGCTTTTATTTCTAAGAAATTAAATTGTTATCTGATTACATTGTTTTAACCGCAGAGTATTCATATGTTGTGTTGAATAGGAAATTTTGAATTATTTAATTTGTAAACGACTTCATATTGGAATTTGGTTTTCAATTAGCTAACTTCATTATTTATAAAAAGTCGCCATCTATGAATGTAACGTTGAATTAGTTGTGTCATTTAAAATTATGGCATTATGGAATATCGCAATCGATTTAAGTTGTAACACAACACAAAATTATGGAAGCTCGTTCGCTTACTTTCAGCGTCGCTTTAAAGGTAAATTAGAATGAACTTTTCATTTAAATTTGAACATAGCGGGATTTTATTGCGCCATTTTTGTGTTTGTTTACAATTGGTGTGCTTAACGCAGCGTTTTCGTTTGAATGGAGTTTTAGTTGATGCGTAAATAGAATTGCTTCCTCCAAGCGAGGATCTTGTACATGTTGAGCATCACACTCCCTCCAAGCTAGGACCTTGCAAATGTTGAGCATCACATGTCAATCATACGTAGAGGTTATGTTTATATCGATACGTTGTAGTTTCACGTCGCGCTCCCTTTTCAATTTTAACATAGATTAGTTTTTCTATGCCCACCCACCACAGTGTCTTAATTTTGATGGTGTGTTTCAGAAGAATCACGTGAGCTGTCCACTCCGAAACATGAAGACTCATCGAAAAAGAGTAACAAGAGGCAGCTGAGCAAGTCAGATGATGAAGACAGTGCAAAGAAAATCAAACTAGATTGCGCAGAACCGAAAGCTCCGGTTGAGAAACGTGAACTCGTCAAATTAAACAATTTCAAACAATTCATGTTGGACAAAAACCTACAAAAATTAACACGGTATGAGTTAGAGGAGCTTTGTTTGCAAAAAATGTGCGAGTGTATAGTGAACAAAAGTGAACTCGGTGAGTTGAGGCAAAAAGTGAAAGTGCAAGAGCAAGCGATCGAGACGTGGAGGAAAGAAGCTATTGTGGTTGCGAAGCAAACGCGCGATTTAAAGATTGTTCATGAAAGGTTGGTGGCCGATTTGAAGGCGATGAAGGAGCAAACTGGTAAACTTTTAGTTCCCGTTAAAATTACCAGATCGGTTGGGTTGCAAGCGTACACTGATAATACTACTAGGCTGAGAAATCAAACTGTCATCAATGGGGCAACGCCTAGAACGCCACCTGTTGCTTCGCCTGTCAAAAATGTCACACCTACACGACAAGTCAAATCTAAGGTATTATTTTTATTTTTATTATAATTTTTTTTCACCATAAAATCTAAAAATTCATTAGCTTTATTTTAGTTAAACGTTTTACCACCAGGGACTAATATGTACATCATTTCTAGGTTATGCCACAACGACCTATGAATAAACCTCTTCAACCAGTTACGCAGAAAGACAATGTAAACAATACACAAAAAAGGTCGGTACAAACAACAAAAAAGAATCCTGAACCGAAGGCAGTTATAGATCTCACTGATGAAGATGAAAGAAATCATGTGACTAAACCCAACGCCACCCAAAGTGGTACCACTACCGTTCGATTAATAAGCAAACCCAACAATAGCAATAATGTGAAAGCTTCAAACGCCATGACCAGTACATCCCCAAAAATTATGATTATGACACCAACATTGGCAAGATCAGGGTCTGCAGTTATGTTAAAAGTTAATTCCAACGGTGTTGTCAGTAAGTATAAAATCTAAGCTAATAAGTTGATTGAAGAAAAATCTTGGCTTCCTGATTAGACGGCCTTCTAGAAAGGACATCTTTAAGCCAAGATCTTTCTTCATGTTGAAGCCTACGATCTAATATGTTAATTATTTTAATTTTGATTAATTTTTAGGTCAACCAAATGGTGTAACGTCTATAGCTAATGGTCAAATTCAAAATGCGGTTAGAACGGTACAGTCGAGAGTATCAAGTGTACCAACCTCAACAATTAGAAGTGCAGCTTTATCGAAACCTTCGTTTAAACATCCTGCCCCATTACCCCTTCCTCCTACATCTCAGTTAAGCATCATAGCACGTAAACCGATACCTCCAAAACCACATTTAAATCTAACGAGATCTAATTGTGGCACCGGCATAGTATTACAATGGAAAATGCCTTACAAGTTGGACGTGTATGAAAATATAGTTAGTTATCAATTGTATGCGTATCAGGAGACGAAGTCTCCACCGACTACTAACAATTGGGGTAAAATCGGTGATGTTAAGGCTCTCGAACTACCAATGGCGGTTACGTTGACTCAGTTTGCTGTTGGTAATAGATATTATTTTGCCGTAAGGGCTGTAGATGGACTGCAAAGGTTAGGTCCGTTCAGTGAACCTCAAACAATCCTACTGTAAATTTATTGTATATTGAGTGTAAGACTAAATGAGAATTAATTAGAGATTTATTTTTAGTTTAAGCTATTTAATCGTGTTTTATAATGTATTAATTTCAGTAAAATAAAACATGTTTTACTTGTAGTTTTTGTAATTTTTTGTTGGAAGAACATTGTATTACAATTGTCAGTTTCTTCTCGTGTTCGTTTATTTCGTAATTGTAAGTCGTGTTAATAATAAAAATTCATAGCGTGCAATTATTACTTTATTAAAATTGACCTTGCTTTAGTACTAAAGATGTCGCCCTTTAAATTGTTTGGGATTTTGAAATGTAACTACTTAGCGATAGATGGCGCTATTGAGCTAAAAAAATATAATTTTTGTAACTTTACTATTTTGCGAAGACGAAGTTACTTCAATCCAATTATAAAATTGATCTCGCCCATTGATTCTCGCCTATGGGGTTTCAACGGCTATTACCTAGTGTTCTATGATTTTATAATACGCTTCGCAGGTAATAGATGGCGCTGTAAATCTTTTGAAATTTCGTGGTTTTTGTAAATTTTGAAAATGGCGTCCTTTTTCATGTTCTTCGTGTTCCATGTTTATAAATGAATTAAGAAGAAGTCAAGAGTTGGTGAAGTGTAGGTATGTTCTTTTACTTTCCTTTTACTTATCAAAAAATGGAACCAGTTGGGAATTAATTTTTATTTTCTGCCTTTCCAAGCGGTTTGGTGTGAGTATTTTTTGTGGGATTTTTGTGTATGAACGTTCATAGGTAATAAATGAAAAACTCTGTAGGGTTTAACAAATACATTCATATTTATTTATATGCAATACAAAGAGAATCAATTCATATATTTCTATTAGAATATATTTATAATATAAAACAATTCCGGTATCTATTATTTACAGTATTTGTACTTTTGAGCAAATACTTGTATTGCATTGTATTGTGTTGTGTATTAAAAAAAATAAGACTATTGTACATCGGTTGAGCATTTAGTAACTGTATCGTATTGTAATGGCAACATTGAGGTGGCTTAGTATTATCTTCATTTATTATTATTATTATTATAACCTTACTTTATAAATTGAAATGATTCTCTTGAAGTCGTGCTGGACGCAAAACAGTTTCGATTTTCAAAACACATATATTGAATCAATTTGATCGATAAAACTGTCGAGATTGTCTCACGAACATAAATTAGAGGCATATAAAACACTAAAAACGCCCGAGAAAATTTCTGATTCACACCGCATTTTTCTATTTTTAAACGCAAACATTTACAAGTCGTTTCTTTTTCTTTCACGCTCATTTTCTCTATATATAACCCTGTTCGTTAATATCCCAGTCTTTTGGTTTATCAGATCTCGTCTTTGTTACTTATAATTTTTCGTACTTTTCCATCGAATAATATACAGTCCGTTCCGTATATATAATTATATGTTACACATATTTAATTTCGAACGTATACGTAAATGCAGTTGAAAATAAACGAAAAAAAAAAATGATCGGTTATCGTTCAACTATGGCACTTGTTTGATAAAAAATCTTTGTGGTATTGAAATGCATTTGCATGGACATCGGACGCAGATGCATTACAATTGTTTGTGGTTTGCGCAACGCGCTGTATATAACAAAAAGTTTAACGTAGTCAGACTACTTACATGTAAATTTAACAATTTTGTCCGAAAATCGGATCGATCCACCATAGATTTATTGCACCAAATTTCAAAAACAAAAGCGTGGATCGTTTAAAATTTCATTTAAAGACGAACGATTTTCCACGTGCTGGAAAATCACATGGAAAATCGTCGAGCGAACCAACAATAAAGTAACAAAAATACAAAATAAAAATGTACCCAACTGGGATATCACATCTTTTGCTTAGCCGCTTACTCTCTACTTTAAAGTGTTAACATACATTTAGTAAAAACTATTTAAAATGTAATTATATACACAAATTGGCTTAAAAACTAATTAAATGCTATCACGTTTTATAAGTCTTGTAGCTCAACAAAATTTTATCTTTTATTTTTGGCTGCTACAGCCGCTTCTTGTCGAATTTATGATGATGATGTTTACCAAAATAATTAAAAAAAAGGCCTGCACACCATAAAACCATTACTACGAAAAAAGCTTTAGATTTTCACAATTTTGAGTGCCTTTGACCGCTCCGTAAACACAGGTCTAAACCCAAAATTTATTTGGGTTTATGAGCTATTTCGATGTAACTTTGTTTAATGATCAACTGTTGGGTGTTGGGTATATTTGATTTGAGTATGCGTTTAAGACGTTTTGTAAACGATAAACCCAACTCTTAATTAGGCAATATGTACATTCAACTTGGGTGCATATTGGATCAATTTATAATCAAACAAACCCAATTATATAGCGCAATTATAAACAAACCCAACACATCTAATCAAATCAAACCCAACCCAACCCAAAAATGAATAATTCTACCCAATAAAATTTAAACGTGATGCGCTTTAACAAACCAAAAACTAAATTGTGCATAGTGTACGTTCAGTTTTGGTACAGGTTTGAATTAATTTCAATAAACCCAACCACGTGGCTCAATAAAAACAAACCCAACCCAAAAATCAAGCTAACAACAAACCCAAATCTAAATTGGGTATTGTCAATTTGGGTATATATTGGATTCATTTTTTTTACAACCAAATAAACCCAACCATGTGAACCCAATCAAAACAAACCTTGAAACCCAACTCAGCCAGAAACTCAATAATTCCACAAATTTTAATAAAACGAGACGGTCACAGGCACCGAATAATTTCAATTTAAACGACCACAAATCCAAACAAATCGTATACGAAAAAAAATGAACTAAACAAAACAACTATAAACAAATGTACAATAAAATAGATTTGGTTGTTCACGTTTCGTTCTTTGTTGTTTCACAAAATACGGACACAATAAACTAAAAATATGACACTTCGTACCTAACTCCTCCTCCTAAGATAAATAATAATAATAAAAAAAAAAAATGGTAGTGATAATATTGCATACATTATCACAATTATTATGTCAAAAAAAGAAGTACAAGCACAAACCGCGTTCGCGCGTTTCGAACGCGTAAAACGGGCTTCCGATGGCGCGTAAAAGATTGTTACCGATTAAGCCACGTCCACATTTTTCCGATTTCCAACGTTTGAAACGAGAAAGTGGCGAGTAATCGTAATTGAAAAATAAGGTTGTAAATCAACGACATTTTTTTACGAGCCATCGGCGATAAAGAACTAAAATTGGGACTTTTTGCGTTCGTTTTGTGTCAAGCGACGTGGGTTTAAGTTTTAAAGGATCGTTCAGACTACGTGTTTATGCATCAATGTAATTAATCTTTATATCAGTGGTGGATCTAGAAATTTGTCAAGGAGAGAATTGGGTTCGCTCCGTAATCGAAAATTACAGTTTTCGCCAACGTTTCTACGGGGGGGGGGTCTGGACCTGCCTTGTTTCACATAAAATAAATTAAGCATCGTTATCGCAGTTATTTGTTGCAATTAACAGTTATTTGTCAAGCCGCGTTCGTAGTTTTTATTTTATGCTTCGTATCCATGAATTTTCTAAAAAAATTGGGTTGTTTTATAAAAATAAGTTCAAATCAAAAATATAAACATTTCAAGTAACGTTTATGTTGTAATTTTATGCTTTGATTAAATTTTGTGTTAAATTTTTTTTTAATGCATCGTTTTTTCGTTTTTTCGAGTTTTAATCAAAAACACCAAACATATCAAGCACCATTCACATTACGTGTTAATTTCCCGTCTGTATCAAGCCACGTCCACACTGTGTTCTTTGTACATAAAAAATAGAAATTAATGCAAATAGAAAATGCAATAATTCTACGTTTACAAGGATGAACATTCGAATTAATAGAATTACATATTTTTAAAAAGTTTCCAACCGAACCCAACCAAAAACCCAACTTACAGTGCATTAATTTTTATCATTATATTTTTTTATTACCATTTTAATTTAAATTATTATTATTATTCATTTTTGTTCATTTGCTTCGGATGCAGTTTTATATAAACATAAAGCCTCGTTCACATGATATTTTTCAATATTATGATTATTTTTTTTAACATTTCCGTTTGTATATTTAGGGTTGGGTTTGATTAGGTTTTGTTTACAGATTTGTTTTTGTTATTGTGGATGGGGCTTTATGCACTTATATCGCTTTTACTATATGAAGCCGTGTCCACAATAAATTTATTATTATTATTATTATCATTATTGTTATTATTTATTTATTTATTTATATTTATTACCATTATTAAATAGATTTATTCATCGTTTACGCATTTATTAGATTTCAATAATAATAATAATAATAATAATAATAATAATTATTTATTTCTAAAACGAACATAAAGTCTCGTCCACAATTTTATCCGATGATTTTATGCTCCTGCTTTGAATATTGCTTATTCAATTATGCATTAATTATTACACGTTATTAAAATTTGTTGCTCAAAATGAACTAAAGCCGCGTTCACACTAAATAATTTTTTGTTAAATAAAACATATCACAAAACATCACAAAACATTCATAATAAATTTTGTATACATGTTTACGCTTAGGCTATTAAGAATTTACAATATATTAAGTATTAAAGTTTGTTGTTATTTTGTGCGTTTGGTTTGGCTCCAACTTTAAACACAAATCACGTAAAGCTGTATTGATTCAATTTTATTTCATGTGATGTAAACTCCGTCCACAATTCAAAAAATCGAAAAGTTCAAGTCACATTCGATTCAAATGATTTACGAAAAAAATAAGTTTTAAGCCTCGTCCACAGTAAAATTTTCCAAGATTTTTGTTTTATTGTTAGGTATTGCGATTTACAAGATTAATTTCGTGGATTTGCATAAAACAATAAAATATGAAGCCGCATTCACACTACAACATTTTTGGAAGTCCGTACTAGGAGATTAATGTTAGGTTGGATTGGATTTGTATTCCTGATTAGATTGGGATTTACTTATTGATTGGATTGGGATTTAATTATTGATTGGATTGAGTTTTACTTATTTACTATTTGATCAGATTAACGTTACTGTAATAAATCACCTCAAGCACTGTCCACAGTAAAGTTTCTATTCGTCGCTTGAACATTAAACGAAACGCAAAAAGTCTCATCTGGTAGGTGTGTAGACCCTGTATAAAAAGAGTATAATCTATAGTATATGTGTATATAGAATATATATGTATAAAAACGGTAGATAATAAGAATGGGTCACTGCAACCGCGATCGCAAGTTACGTATATCAAAAATGCAGTCAAAAATATATTCGGAGGACACCACACTTTACACAGAGATGAAAAATCCGTAAAACAAATGACGTTTGTACATGCTTTAATCGATCGATTCGTTTTTTTTTTTTTTTAGTCGAATCGGTCGATTCGTGGACACCTGTATATGATGGGGGCGTAGGGTGCGGTGTCCCAAAATGCATATTAAAACCCGTCCCTCGTCCACTCCTCTTCGCCAATTTACATTTAAGAGATCACATAATAGTTTATCTAGACTACAACAATAATATATAATAATATACTTATCATTAAAGTATCTTCTTGATTAAAAGTATTGCCACTAAGTGAACAGGACACGCTTTGAATAAAATTTTAAAATACTTTTACATCTTACATATATATATTTTTCATATATATAGTATGTATACTTAAATCGTAAACGTTACATACATCCCGTCTTTAAAGCCATTTTTTTACAATCGACAACCATAGCTCAAAGCATGGTTCTTCAAGCACCATGTGAAAATCACTCAGCAAAATATCCAACAGGATATTTGATATATTCATCGATAGATGGCGGACCCAATCGTCGTGACGTCATCGAAATTGTATTTATTATCCAATCAAAAATTTTGTGTGGACCCGTCTTGATAAATAAGAGCTGTGCTGACGAGGAATAAAATCCGAAACCGTAATCCACAAAATTGTTCTAGAAGGGTCAACGTCAATTTTTTGTTGAAAACAGTTTTTTATGAAAAGGGACTAATTGTTACACAAAAATGGGCTTGAAAATGTAGGTATTTTTCCCGGAATTAATTTTTTCGATATTGGACTTTTTAGAAACAAACTATTCATGTGTAATGGTGGACGAAACATTGCCCCCCCCCATATATAGAATTATATTCCTTTTGTTTTTTTTTTGGGATTAGAGTTTCAAGAACTAAGTTTGCTTTTGCTCAAATTGACTTGGAATTGAATTTTCTCAAATTAATTTTTATGTTGGACCTTTTACCATTATTGTATTGTATCACAATGGACCCAGAATTTTTAGGCCTCTTTGTTATAAGTTGATCAATCGCGTTTTCTCGAAATTTCGTCCCAGTAGGCGTTTTGTAAAACTGGACCTAAAGTCACCCCCAATGGACCCAGTGGACCCCAGTGATACTGAAATTGAATTTATCTTGAAACTACCTTTTTTTTGACATTGGCACTTTTAGACTCATTTGAACCAATGGACATGAATAAACGATTTTAGGCCCTTTTTGAATCGATCCACTGTACTTGTAGAAAACGCAATGGATTTTGAATAGACGTTTAGTAAAACATGAAATCATGTTGTTTTAGCATTAGACCTTTTTCATCCAAGACAGGGTCCTGTCCTGTAATATTAGACAATAGGCCCCCGTTTAAAATTGGCAATATTGGAAGAAACGCTAGCTCCATGCATTCGATAGGCCATTTTGAAAAAAAAAATCCCTTGTAATAATAAAAACCCGAACATTCTTAAAACCTTAAAAAGTCGCTCGTAATCAATGTTTTTTCATATTGGACCTCAAGCACATTTATTGATTTTTTTACATTGATTTGTTTTTGGACCGATTTTTGAAACAGTGGACCCAATGCCTCAATTGGAATTGTGTTATTCTGAATATTTTGTTATTGGACCCTTTTGAAAACCAAGCAAATTCCTTGTAAAAAAAAACGACAAACGTTACGTCTAATAGGCATTAGACATTAGGCCGTTTAGAATCAAGCGAGTTTATATAATAGCGGATCTCAACGCTATTTTTTACGTTGGACCTTTTAAAAGCCAACCCAACTAACTGTGTGAAGAAACGTGGGACCTAATAAGCACTAATTTGCATTTTTATTGAAATTTCATTCATAATGGACCTTTTAGAAATAACCTAATATTTTGTAAAGAGTTTGGACTTTCTTCAAACAAGCCAGTCTTTTGCAATATTGGAAGATACGTTTGACCCAATAGACCTGGATTTACCAAAATGTTTTACGACCTTTTTAAGAAAGCCTTTGCAATAATGGCAGTCCCATTGTGCATTTTTCAAGATGAAAAAAAAAAAAAACAAAAAGATAGACCTAATAGAAACGAAATAATTTTTTAAAAATTCTCCTATATTCAATTTTAAATAAAATTTGTTGATAATGGACCTTTAGAAGCTTATTCAAGCCAACAGGAGTGAAGAAGCAAATATTTTTTGTGATACTGGACGGACATTTAAAAAAAAACATTGTTTAATACAAAAAAAATATTGGACCCAAGCTCATTGAGGTCTTGGGTTCAAGACTAGTAGTAGAAGAACAGCGGAAGAAATCTAAGAAATTTTTCGATGTTTTGGATTTTTTTAAAAACTTGGAAATGAAATATTTCATCGAAACTAATCTTTTCAATATTGGACCTCTTGGACTTTTTGCAAAAGTGGACAAAATGTTGCCATTATGGACTCGGATTTACCGTCTTTCTTTTCCCTTTCGTAATGTGCAAGTATAAGCACCAATGGACCTCGCTACTTCGAAATGATTATTTTTAGACCTTTTATAAGAAAACCAATTGTAAAATAGGCCGAGTCTAAGAGATATAAAATATTGGACGTTCTAGAAACGAGATTTTTTTGTAATGTGGGATAAATATTGCCCCCCAATGGGGATGGAAATGTGGGTGGGAAAAATGTTGGACCCAATGAATCCGATCCGATTTGGATGTTGGATATTTTCGAAAAAGCCTATCTTTTGTGGGCCCCAGTGTGCATGTAATTGCATTTTTATCAAAAAAAGATTTTTTGACATTGTACCCTTAAAAACCAAGTCCGTGTTTGAATTTTTATTTTTTCACATTGGACCTTTTGCAACGCGAATCATATGTAAACGTAGATGAATTGCGTGTTTACTGACTATTCTATCATTTAGAACCAATGTTTTCAACTTATGGACCCTAAGGTCGGGATGCGAAAAAAATTTTTTTTTTAAATAGACCTTTTGAAATAAGGGAAGATAATATTGCCAATTTGCTCGGATTTACAATCTTTTCCAAATTAGGATTTTTGACATTGGCCCTTCTGGAACTTTTTAAAATGGAACTCTATTAGACTCTATTTAATTTAAAATTAGAAATTTGAAGGATTCAAACATTTTTGAGTTGAAAAAATTAATTTCGCAAAATTCTGTACGTCATTAACGATTGGGTCCGTCGTTCTTCATTTGTTCTCTGCCCTTCAAAGTTTTCCCAATCTTTTTAATGTCCGTAACGAACGTTCATTTTTTGCTCGCGTATGTGATTTTGTGTCCGTATTTATTTATTGGTAGGCAATTGGTCACCCAATACAGGGGCCCAATTGCCAACCGGTTAGTCACTGGGCCGGAAGACCATTTGGCGGTTTGAATTCCGGTGTCGGTGCCGGGAATTGGGCGACGCTCGTCGGCGGATTGAAGCTGGGAGCGTAGCATTGAGGGAAGTAAAGTTCCGGTTTGACGACCGTCGTGGGCGTCAATCCCCTGGGAAGCATCCCGTTTGTCGGATGTTTTCCCTCCGAACTGGTCGAGTCTCGGCGATTTTTCGCCGCGTGCGGATTCATGTGGTTGTCTATGTGTTTTTTGACTTCCGGTTCGGTGGCGAAACGCCGCCGACAGTTCGGCATCGGACAACAAAATGGCCGATCGCCTTGATGCGTACGCGTGTGTTGGTCCAATATGGCCTTTTGTCGAAAGTCTTTTCCACACTGCGTGCACTTGTACGGTTTTTCCCCCGTGTGTATCCGCAAATGTTGATTTAAAATTGTTCGTTGTCGGAAATTTCGACCGCAGTACACACAACCGTACGGTTTTTCGTTCGTGTGAATCCGTAAATGTTGCGTCAGATGCGACTGTTGACGGAATCTCTTCCCGCATTCCGGGCAAGGATACGGCCTCGACTCGATATGTATACAACCGTGCTGGAGCAACGTCGATTTTTGTTTAAATTCTTTCTGGCATATCGGACACCTGACGTACAAAGGCATCCCGGCCGATCGGCCATGTTGGATCACGTCCGGAAGCTTACCTTTGTTCAGGTACTGCAGTGCGCCGAAGTTCGCGGTCGAACCGAAAACCGAATGGTTCATTCCCTTGTTGTCCTTGAAATAAGCCGGATATTGGATGTTTCCCGTCACGCTGTTCGGCGAAAAACAACCGCCTCGTTCGTTTTGGGTCACGTCGCCGTCACCGTACGTCGACGTCACCTCTTCTTTGCCTTCTTCGGGCGGAAACGGCACGTCTTGAGGCCACAGCGTCGGGTTGATCCCGTTCTTGAACACCAAATGCGGACTCACATCTGAAAAGACGGAAACAAAAATTTTCTAAAATGGCATTTTATCGAAACGTTGTGATTTAATAAACGGAAAACGATGACGTTGTTTCCAAAATCACAATTAGAAACAGTTTAACCCAATTCGGTTCAATCTCAAGTAGGTATTCCGGCGGTTTGAACAACCACCACCACTGATTTCAAGCCCCGCCCCTTTTATGACAACACGAGCGCGAGAGTTTGACGAACTGTCCGAAATTGTTCAAAAGCTGTTTAAAGATGTTCAAACCTATTTAGAAACTGATCAAACGAATTTAAATGCTGTTCAAACTCGTTCAAAGATGTTCAAACTCGTTCAAAGATGTTCAAACTCGTTCAAAGATGTTTAAACTCGTTCAAAGATGTTCAAACTCGTTCAAATATGTTCAAATCTATTCAAAAGTGTTCCAACCCATTCAAAATTATACAAAACGGTTCAAACCCGTTTAAAAAGCTGACTTGTTCAAAACCATTCAGCTCGTTGATAACTCAGCGCTCGTGACGTTACAAAATAGCGGGACTTAAGAGTAGTAATGGGGGGTGATCTCAACTGCTGGAATGCTCGACTCCGTTCAAAACATATTATCCAATTCAACCCAACTTCTCGATTAGAGAAAGATGTAGGATACAAAACATTCAGTCAGATAGAGCAAGAAACGAAGAAAAGAATAGAATAAACCACGTGGAAGGGATAGAGACCAATAGAATAGTGCGAATTTCACTTTAACCCAGTACATCCCAATAAGTCTAACTTAGTCACGAATATCAATATAAACCTAGTCACAAAGCTCCTCAAACTTTAAAACCAGTCAAACCTAACTGTTTAAGTCACAAACTTCGTCAATAGCGACAATTGCTGGTTTCAGTAGCACATTTCTACTTCTTATGTCGTCTAACCTATCTAACCAACTTAAAATATTATAATCCAACTTACTCGACATAACCAAACCGAACTATTCAAGTTAAAATTTTCTTCAAAACGGTTTTTTCAATAAATTTTGAGATTTGGATGCTTTAATCTTAGTCATTTTTAAATTTTCGCCTTTTGACATTTTGACATTTAAGTTTAGCATTAATGTCAACGTTGGAGTCGCAACTTCTTTTACAAATACGACTTACTTGTCAGTAAAATTAAACAGATAACAAGAAAAAACGCCGAAAAAGTAGTGTGGTCACAAACTTCTTCACAAATTGTCTAACAAGTTCGTCTCGAAGTATTAATAAAAATTTGTACTTATAAACACAAAGAATTGGTAAAACTTTGATTAATTGAAGAAAAGTTTTGTGAAGAAGTTCGTCATTGACATCTTCAACTCGAAATAAATTGAATAAAGGCAGTTTGTACCTGAGAATCTAAAAATAAGTTTTTTGGGAAATTCAACGAATTTTTCTTGTGACCGTATCCATTTATTGTGAAGAAGTTTGTGACTTCGAACTGTTAAGTTTATGATCGTGAAGATCCTTGTGACTTAATAATCGGGTTCAGCTAGCTCTGATTTTAGTTCGTAAATTATGCATTTTTTAAACTATTTTAAAGAAATATTTGAAAATGCTTTAATAAATTTGTGAAGAAGTTCGTGACTACAAGGCACCCATAAGGTTGAATAAGAATGTACAAAGTTATAAGAATTTTGAAAATAGTTTTATAAATTTTTGAGTAGGTATTTCCTACTTGTGAATAAGTTTGTGACTAAGGTGACTATATGAACTTTATGACTCGAATTGGTTTTAAATTATAAATTTTGTTTGAAATACTTACGGAGAATAGATTTTTATTTGTGAATACGTTTGTGACTAAGTTTGTTATTTGAGGCGTTTTTTATTGTGTGACAGGTTGAACAGCCCTGTTGAGGAGATTGATATGGGTTTTAGCCGTTTAAAATTCTTCACCTTGTTTCTTATAGAGTAGTCACTACGTGACTACTTAGGTTGGATTCCATTTATTAAATCACAGCACGTTTTCTAGTTAAAAATGAGGTTCGAGTGGTAGTGTATATAGTGATCGGCAAACAAACAAAAAAATATATATTTTGAGATTGAAGGGGGGTGGAGTGCGGACCAACTCTAACCGCCCGTGCGACGCAAACACGGGCTGCGAGAGTGGCCGCCGCTCTTTTTGAGGAGGGGCGCTCGCCTTGGTGTGTGCGGACGTGCTGGTTGAGGATGGCCTTCTGACGGAAGTGCTTCCCGCACTCCGGGCACTCATAGGGCTTCTCACCAGAGTGGATGCGCAGATGCTGGTTGAGAATGGCCCGTTGACGGAAGGTGCGCTCGCAGTAGACGCAGGCGTACGGTTTTTCGTTGGCGTGGATCCTCAAATGCTGCGTCAGATGGGACTGTTGACGGAACCGTTTGCCGCACTCTGGGCAACCGTACGGACGGCTGTCAGTGTGGATGCGTTCGTGCTGGAGCAAAGTCGACTTCTGCTTGAAGTCCTTGCCGCAAGTGAGGCACTTGAAGAGTCGCAGTTCGCCGCCTAGGCCTTTGTTTTGTTTCAAACCGTTTTGTTGTTGTTGTATCACATCGGGTAAGGACGCCGACCGTAAATCCTGCATGTTGTTCGTGTATTGGTCCAATTGGCCGGCTGCGTCTGGACCAATCGACGTTAGCATCACGCCCGGTTGTTTGAGATAATGAAGGGCGGAAAAACTACCGGCGCCGAGCATGTGGGGAGGAACGGGAGGTGGCGCCGCCGGCGGGGGCGCTCTGTATTGTTGGTACGGTTGCTGTTGTTGTTGGATGTCGGTTGGAAAACACTGCGATGCCGGTCTCGGCTCGAGATCCATCGTTGGTTGCTCGGTCGGTATGTCGTCGTCGCGTGGTTCGGCCTGCGTCGCTGGATAAGGCGATGGAGCGGGCGATGGAAGGCTTTGATCACGTGGAGGTACCGCATCAGCTTCCACCCCCAAAGGAACTGTCGGACCGCAAGCTTGCTGTGGACTTCCTGCGCCCGACGTACTTTGCTGTTGCTGTGGGGTTGAATAGGGGTCTTGGCTACCCCACTGAGCTTGTGAACGTTCAATACCATCCTTGTACAAAACGTATGGTGCTGATGTATCTGAAACAAAAGGAAATCATATTAAAACCAAATTTCTGAGTTTGAGCACAATAACTTTCGATCAAAAATTCACCCAAACCTAAAACTTTGAACAACAAACTGAAATTTTAAAATTCGTTTATACAACAAAATCTAACCTAAAATTTCCAGCCGAAATCCAAACAAAGTTCTGAGTTGTGAGTTTTAAACGTAATAATTTTGGATCCAAAATCCAGCCAACCTACAACTTTGTATTTAAAACAAGTTGAAATTTTAAATTTGTTTTATCCAACAAAATCCAACCTAATTGAAGACCAAACAAAGTTGTGAGTTTTAAGCACAACAACTTTGTATTAAAAAATCCCTCAAACTCAAACTTTAAAAACAAACTGAAATTTTGAATTTGATTTATCCAACAAAACCCAGCCGAATAAATTCAGCTAAAGGCGTCCAACCTTCAATTTTCAGCCAAAGACGTCCGACACAATGTAATTTTGAGCCAGAAACGTCGAATCCAACCTAGAATTTTAATCCCAAAGTAAATCAATCAAGTCTTGGATTTGGTTGCTGGATGTTTCAACTTGAAAAGTATGAGTTGGGTTGGATCGGTTTCAAATTGATTAGAAACGTTTTTAATTCTTAAACAAACACAAAACTATTTCAAAGCAACGGAAACCTAAAATTTATATTTATATTTTTGACCCACACATTCAATCCAATCTCATATTTTTTAAATTTGGTCTTCATGGATTTTTGATTGATGGATTTTTGGGTTCAAAAACGTCTACTTGAATCCAACTTATACTCAACATTTTTTATAGATTTTTGGTCCAACATTTATTTACCAGAACTTAAGATAAGTTTTAGGATGGCTACGTGGATATTGCGTTGGATGAGAACATAATCCAACACGATAGAAACCTAAAACTTAAGTTACTTGATTTTGACTCACTTTTGGATTAGGTTTCTGATCGAATTTTTATTTGATACGATAGGTTCGTTCAAAAATTGAATACCAAATATGAAAATATGAAAATGTTGCAATCAAGCCTGATTAAAAAGAAGTCAATAGATTCAAATACAAGTATTGCGCTTTTGTTATTGCAATATTATTCACAATTATGATGTATCTGAACCTTATTAAACAAACTATTAAAAGTATCTATAGAACATGGCAATAATATAAACTATTTAATACAATCTGCCGCATGAATTGTAAATTGGAATTTTTTAAATCTTGCAAAAAATCATTCAGATCAACACCCATTAAGCAATCACCTTATTATTTTTTTGTAAAATTAAAATGCATCTCAACCGATTAGCCCACATACTTCACAAAACCGCAGCGAAAAGTGGTCCAACTCTCGACGTTAGTCGTGCGTTCAACCCAATTTCGATCTTAATTTCGTTCCAATTCCATTTTTTTTGCGACGGTGAGACGCAGCCGACGTGACGACGGACGAAAAAAAAAATTAATGTAAACTTAATTTCACACAAAAACCAGTTCTCTCGGCCTCCCGTGTTCGATAATACCGCCAATTTCCACATAATTACGACAATTACCGAACACAAACGATGTATTTGTCTTTTTTACGTTTGTAAACGTCTTAAAGGGGCGTTTATTGACATGTCTTGCGCAATTAAAACATTTTTCGGTTCGTTGGGTTGAACCTCGACACGGATGGCGTACGTGAGACGAAATCGATGCGATTAGGATTGGGTTTGGATTTGAAGCACAAGAAAAAAAAATCGACAAAAATTGTAAACTGACATCGAGTGACATTTTTCCCCTAAAATTGGTCGTGAAGACGTCGTGAACTTGACCTTTAATAAAAGTTAGATAAGGTTGCATTGATTACAAATGCGAATTTGATTACGTATATAACAAAAATGTTGAAATAGTCCAACCAACCCATCATAAAAGATTTAGTATGTCTAGATAGATATTCAGTTAACTTAAGGAATTTTAGCCCAGATTGAAACCCAATCAGTTCAATGTAAGAATGAACCCATTGCAGATATCTAGCTAGATGTATGGACGAATTACCAACAAAATTGGGTTCAGTTGGGATGGGTTCTGTTAAATTAGCGTAAATTAAACTAAATTGGGTTTGTCGTCTTCTATGTTGAAAAACAACAAACCCAATCCAAATAGGTTCAGTTGGGTTGTGTTATGTTCAGCTGTATTACATTGGATTGGGTTTGTCGTTTTTCCAAGTTGAAAACAACAAACCCAATTCCCAAACAAAACCCAAACAAAACCATCTCATGGCATGAGTTTATTTCGAATTGGGTTTAGCTAAACCACGTTTGTTATAAAAGCTTTGATTTAGTTGGGTTGGATTTCGATTTGATCGAGTGGCGCTTTATTGGGTTTACTGTTCGTGAATTATCTAAATTAGGTTTAAATAAACAAGAAAAATGTTTTCAAGAAATCTTAATATAAAAATTGTTCAAGTTGGGTTCGATAGTTGTCATTTATCGGGTTTGTATTTTAGATTGTACAAACCCAATAGTTATTTATGATGTTTCTATGTTTTCTATGATAAAACTGTTCAAATATATAATTAGATAACCCACAACAAAAAATTCCCCAGCAGAATATAGATAATCTAGATAACTAACAACTAAGATAATCCCATCTACGTTTGCAACGTTAACAACATTCAAGGTCGCAACGTTGCATTGGAAACAGTCGAATTTGTTTTGTTTATTTATGTCGTTAACTTCTTTTTTTACCGTAACCGACGCATAGGAGATTTATTATAAAAGAAATCTGCCAAAGGTTATCGCATCATAACGCAGATAAGCGTCCTGTTACCCGTCCAGTTACGTTTTAACGTGACTCGTTTGCATTTTTCACTTATAATTTTTGCGCGATTGCCTTATCGACGTTTTAATGAAAATCGACGAAAATCGCGATTCGACGAACGCGACGTGAGAGAAAATCGACGAAAAGCTGCCGATGTTAAAATTTTGGAGATGAAAACTTCGAAACACGCGCGAGAGGGCGCGATGATCGGAAAAGTTGATTTTTGTCGCACCGCCATGTCGTACAGTTTCTAATCCAAAGCCTACACAGACTTTCTATATTTCAATAAATTGGTGTCGTAATAAATATTTTTAATACTTTCATGGTTTTGCATTTTTTACTTAAATCTTTGTACAATTGCCTTATCGACGTATTATATAGAATAGAGGGCGCGATGATCGGAAAAGTTGATTTTTGTCGCACCGCCATATTGTGCAGTTTCCAATCCAAAGCGCACAGAAAAGTACACAGACTTTCTATATTTTAATAAATTGGTGTCGTAATAAATATTTTTAATACTTTTCACGGTTTTCTTAAAGATTGAAAACACATTGTTTCTAGTTATACATATTTTGAAAAATAATACATTTCTTATTCGGAGGACCAAAATTACCTATTACTGTCAGTACGTCCAAAAATACAAATTATCTATATAGATACTTACAGAATATATTTTACAAATGCTTAAAAATATTTGCTTGTTTGCTCCCCCTCCCTTCCTTATTGGATCAAAATTCTTACGTTCAATGCTCCCCCAACTAACATAATTATATAGATAATTGGCAGTAAATCTATATTTTGATTTGGGATTTTTTATGCAACCTCAGTGTATCAAAATTACCCATTATGGTCAATAAGCCCAAAAATACAAATTATCTATATAGATACATTTTAATTTTATAGATAATCAACTTTACCAAAAACTAGATACATTTTATAGTTGGTTTGCTTACATATATACATGCATTTATATTTAATTTTTAGTGTGATATTGCGTAAATTTTTAATGCAAATAAAAAAAAATTAGTTTTATAGATAGATAACTACTGAAACGTCACTATATATAGATACCTATAATACTAGACAGTATATAAATATTTAATTCAATAAATCTTGAACTTCGTTTGTCGAGGTGGATTATATTGCATATTTTATTAAGCTCTAGATAGATACACGTTTATATTTGTTCTTTATCTAGATAATTGTAAAGGTTTGTGCCCGATAATGCTACAATTCAACGATTTTGAAATCATGCCGGTTGTGCCAATTATTCGTTATTCAGGGACTTCTCCCATAGATACATCATTAAAAAATCTATGTAGATACTTAAAGAATTGTTATAAAAAATGTATTTGGCCTGATTAAGCTGAAATTAGCCAAAGGATCGTAAAATAGATAACATAGATAAAAATGCGCAGATACATCATTATCTACGACAAAAAATTGTTAAAAATATTTAAAATTTATCATATAGGTGTCACATAATTGGAAAATTATATAGATACCTTATAGTAAATTATCTATGTAAATTCTTGCATGTATATATTTTTAAAGAACGTTGGTTCGGTTCAGTTGCGCCAGTTAGCCTCTTGTGGCTAATGCCCAAGGAATTACATATAAACAGTGTTATCTATGATTTTTATCTTTGTTGATCCCGGACTTATAGCTCTGACTGACATAATTATATAGATAATTATCTAAGTTACAGCAATATATTATCTATATAGATAAAAACAAATAAAATTAATTTATTTTTTTTACACTTGTGTCTGATCTTGATGGGGGGGGGGGCATTGTTAGATTATGACAAATAATTTATATACATGTATTATAGTGAACTGTTGTCTATGCAGATATTTATTTAAAAAAATATTAAAAAAATATATTATTTTGTCGCAAAATGCGCACTTGGAATTAAGAAGTATGGATACCTTACGAAGTTATCTATCTAGAAAAAAAATAATAAAGAAATTAAAATGGGTCTAGTTAAACGACGTTTGTTACAAAAGCTTTGATTTAGTTGGGTTGGATTCGATTAGATCGAATGGCGCTTTATTGGGGTTGCTGTTCGAAAATTATCTATAAGATTTAAAGATAGAGGTATCTATCCTACAATAAACAAGAAAAATATTTTCAACAAATCTTAATATAAAAATTGTTCAAGTTGGGTTCGATTTAAAGTCAATGATATAAACTAAACGTAACTTTTATCTATGTAGATAATTTTTAAAAATTAAATGCATTGTTCCAACTCGGGTCAAAATGCGCACTTGAAATTAAGAAGTATAAATACCCTAGAAAGTTATCTATGTAGATAAAAAATAACGTTCAAACCCGGACCAAATTTAAAGCCAATCGTCCATGGTCACATAGATACATAATTATCTATGTAGATACAGAATTGTTTTATTTATATTGAATTATTTACAATTTTTTTACACGACGCGACGTGGTTTTAATGGACGTCGCTGGATTCACACAACATAATTAAATTATCTATATATTCCATATAGATATTTACAGAAAAATATTTTTTTACGCATGTCCGATAGTGGCCACGCATAGAAATTTTCAGTTATAAAACGAATGCGATTTTATGAAAGGGAATAAAATTTTAATTGAAATTTTATTGATACGTCAATAGATAAAATATGTGCAGACAGGACAGACTTGTTAGCGGCGCTAATAAAATTCCTTTATAGAATATACACATACGCGAAACAAACATACACGCGCATAATTTATGTTTGGCGACAAGAACGTGTAAATAAACTCGTAGGTCTGACGTTTCGTAGAGTAAAACCGCGAAAAAAAATTCTTGACTCGGGTTCGAACCTAGGTGACTTGACGGTGACGAACTGCGCGCCGTCGCACGCTTTACGTAATAGTTTCAGACAAAGAAAATCGTAATTATCTGGCGTTTCAATCGAAAACGAATTAATTAACTTTACAGCAATTTTTTTATATTCATTGATTGATTACCGAACTGTGTAATTGAGATTATTTCGCTTTGCGATAGTGTTTTGTTCAGTTACACAATGTGAAATTATCTTCGTTGCCGACGAAAATATAACTCGAACCATTCTGATTCGAGGTATATTTTCATCGCCGACCGAGATATTTTCTATAGAAAGTAATTATTTTCTTATCAATAAATTGTCACGAAATGATTACCGTTATCATCATTGATGTGAGTGCAGTAAACATTTCATGAAGAAAATCATCCATGTTTATATGTAACTATGTATCTGTCCATCTAGGAATTTACGAATCTATGGAGACAGAGAGTGAGGATTTCGAATAAAACAAATAATATGTTTTGTGTTTATTAAATTTTGCATTTAAAGTGTGCAGTGCGCTGTTAACTAATTAGCTTTAGTTTACACCCAAAAATGCAACGTTAATTAGCATCGTAACATCATTTTTTTCATCTTTAATGTTATCTTGCCTGCAGTCGTTTGCTACGTGATAACTCGCGCAACTAATGAAATCTTATCTTTAAATGGAATAAATTTTAAAAAATTAAATAATGTTTAAATTAATTAATTAATTAAACTGAAATTTGAAAAATTTTCCAAAAAGTTAAAAATAAATTAAACGTGATTGAAGGTTTGTTCTTTCATCAGAATTAATCAGGGATAAACAATCGCATTTTTAATCAAAGAAAACAAACGTTTGTACAAACTAAATAAATAAATTTTAAATTAACTTTTACAAAATAGACTTCACAAAATATTAAATTAAAATTAAAAACAAAAAGACTTTTTATTTAATTTCAATTAAAATTTTTAAAAATACATAAATACATCAATTTTTAAAAAAGTTAAATATATACAAATTAAAAAATAAATAAATTGATAATATGCATTTTTTTAAAAATAATGTTTCAATTTTTGAATTAAATCAACAAATAGAACGAACCCTGTGTTAAATGTAGCCTAGGGCTTATTTTTTATTTAAATAGTTCCAACTTCGGAATATTTGTTAAATGATGCATTAAAATTTAAAAAAACATTTCAAACGATCACGATTTTTTGAGAAAAAAAAAACAATTTAAACATTTGAGATATTAACTTGATTTTTACTACTTTATAAATAAAGAAAATAAATCATTGATTGAATTGCTTAATTTTTTTTATTAAAATAAGAAATTAAATAATTTTTTTATAAAATATCGTGCTTTCATCAGTTTCAAAGTAATTAAAACTGTCTAAAAAATTAATATAAAATCGACTAAATTTTAATAAATTTAAATATCTAAACAAAAAAATTAGAAAAATTTTAATTTAAAATGTGACATATTAAAAGAAAAAACATCTTAAATTCAAAACATAATTATTCGAAAAAAAAATAAGTAATGACCATTTGAAACTATATAAAAATCAAAGCTGGGAGATATACAATGAAAAAAATTATTCAGTAATAATAATAATATTAAGAAATAAACTGTTTATGCTTGAATTAATTTTTTCTGTGAAAATAAACAAAATAAAAAAATATTTAATGTGCCCCAACTAATATCTATTATTTAAAAGTTTCAACGTAGCAAAATTAATAATTAATAATAATAACAAATTTTGTGAAAATTAAGTAGCAAATATTATTATTTTTTAATTAATATAATGTTTGTTTGAATTTTGTCATATGTTATTAAAAACGTAGACGATTTTCTTGTCTCATAGCCTCACAATCTTTAATAAAATTTTTTAATTTTTTCGGATATAATTCTGGATTTTGGGTTTATTTTATAACTTCCTTTTAGGTTCGTTTTATAATTTAATTTTGAGTTTACGAATTTTATAATTTTATTTTATGATTTTATTTCGGTTTTATTTTATAAATTTGTTTTGGTTTTATTTCATAAATTTGTTGTGGGTTTAATTTGTCATTTTATTTATAATTAATTTTTGGTTTATTTTATGATTTCACTTTTATTTTATAACAAATATTTTTTTTTATAAATAGGTATTACCTATATTATTTCGATGTTATTGGCAATATTGATAAAAAAATATTTTTTTAAATTTTAATTTCGGGTTTATTTTATAATTTCGTTTTGGAGTATTTGATTATTTAATTTTTAATTTATTTTAATTTATTTAGGGTTTTTTTTTGATTTAGGAGTTTATTCTTTTGTTTCGTGTTGGACACTTTATATTTATATTTGCACGGTCTTGATATATGAACCCAGTTAAAGTGTTAATTTGAAAATCAAATAAGATTTTGTAAAATAAAATAAAAATGAAATTTAATTTAATTCGATATATAATTATTCAAAACAAATGAATATGTAACAGAGAAAGTTAAATATTGTTTAGCAATTGGGTTTATTTTATGAATTTGAAGTTTTATTTTATTATTTTTTTTGGGTTGTTATAATTTTATTTTGAACTTTTAATTTTAGGTATATTTTATAATTTTTTCGTTTATGTTGGCAAGGTCTTAATATTGAAATTGGTTAAAATAATATGAAAATCGACAAAATTTTGTAAAAAAAAGTAAATAATTAAATTAAATTAAATTTGAAATATATAATTATTAAATTAATTATTATACTGCAATTTCGTTTTGGATTTATTTTATAATTTTGCTTTGATTTAGTTTTATAATTTTGTTTTGGGATTTTTATAATTTATTATTGGGTTTATTTTTGTGATTTAGTTTTGGGTTTAGTCTTTTATTTCGTGTTGGACACGAATTCAAACTGATTAATACTGCTTACAATTTTGTAAAAAAATTAAATCAAATTCGAATTATAATTTTATTATGCAAAACAAATATACAAACGATAAGAAACAAATCATTAAAACTTTACATTTCCGTTTTATTTTATGATTTTCTTTCGGGTTATTTAATAATTTATTTTTGGGTTTATTTTCTGAATTCATTTTTGGGTTTATCCAAAGAATTCGTTTGAAATTTATTTGTTTCGTTTTGAATACTCTTTATATTGGTAATAATTGAAACTAAGTGTTAATTTAAAAAACGATTAAAATTTTGAAAAAAAAAATTAAATAATTTAATTATAATTCATAAATATAACTGTGTAAAACAAATGAATAACTGATAATTGGAAAATGAATTATAATTTCGTTTTGTGTTTATTTTATGATTTAACTTTGGTTTTATTATACATTTTTTTGAGTTGATAGATAATTTTTTTTTGCTTATTTTATAATTTAATTTTCGGTTTATTCGATGATTTTGTTTGGATTATTTGATTATTTGATTTAATTTTGTGTTAATTTTAAGATTTTGTTTTGGGTTTATTTTATGATATTGTTTATTTTACGATTTTTGTTTAGTTGTATTATAACTTTGTTTTGAGGTTATTTGATGGCTTAATTTTGGGTTTATTTTGATAATTTGTTTTTGGGTTAATTTTTTGATTGAATTTTGGGTTCCTCTTTTGTTTCGTGTTGGACACTTTGTTTATGTTAGCAAGGTCGTAGTAGCCTTCATTTTGGTATCCTACCTTGAGATATGCAGTACATGATCTGTCGGGGAACTTTGAGTCCTGCGGCGAGACAGGCCGCAAAAGACGCGGAAAAGTTGAGGGCCATTTTCGCGTCGTTGTCATGAACCGGGGGGATGTCGCGTCGTCCTGAAGAAAAGGAATGAAAAAAAATGGGGGCGCGCGCGAAACAGTCAAAGTCGCGCACTAGTGTCGTAGAGTCGGGGGCGGTGTAGGGGGTCGCCGCGGCGTCACTTCACGCACCACATGGCACTCGCACTGGGAACAACACTGATGTTGGTGGCCGTTCGGGCGCGCTGCACTCGCGGATGATGTTGATGATGCAGTCTCCATTTAGACGGACGCTCCGGTCGTACAAGTGGCGTTGGCCGTTCGTTGTTGCATACGATTTCGCCTGAGTTTTCGTCGGATGTCGGCGATGGTGGCGGGGATCGTTGCAACAACATCAACAACAACGTCGACGGCAGGAGCAGCAGCAGCACTGGTGGTTCCCGCTCCCGGCACCACGCAAAGCGACCTCATGTTACGTTTCGTAAAGACTCGCGTTTTGCTACGATCTTCGCGAGATGAAGAAGCGAGCACACACACAGACACACACACACACACTCTCGACCAGCCAGCACCGCGCGCTGTTGCCGTTTGCCCGTTCCGTCTGTCTGTCTGGCTCGCCTGCTGCTGCTGCTGCTGCACCGGCGGTTCGACTCGAACGTCTCGCTTCCTCTTCACCGCCCCTCCGCCCACCCCGCATCGCGCTCTTTCAAGTACGCCCACCCACCCGCGCCGAATGCACGTGCATCGCGCCGGCCCGCTGCACCCGAATCAATATCACACATTATCACAAAAAAACGGGCTCGTTCCCGCCGCCTCCGGTCCCCTCCGGGTCTTTGCGACGCGTCGCGGGACCACGTCGTTGCACCGACGACGACGACGACGACGACCCCGGACCCAGACGTCGAAAGCCGCACTCGCGGCTGCTGACCTACGCACTACTCTGCGAAACTTTGACACAATTTCCTAACCCCTCGCGCTTTGCCTTTTGCTTTTATTGTTGCACACTTAACAGAGCACTTACATCCCATTACCATCACAATTCCAAACACATTGATAACGTAACACTGAAAGTAATTTTACACCTTCTTTTTTTGGTTAATTAATTGCAGTTGGCTGTGATACGTCAAGTTCACTTACGTCAATGAACCCAATTTTGTTTCTAAATATTATTCAATTGTTAAACTGACAAACGCGATAAATATAAAATAAATACGTATCAAAAAATTAATAAAAGTTGACTTTGGACAACATCATTAATGAGTTCAAATGTAATAAAAAATAATAATTACAATTAAGAAAAAATATTAATCTTTATCAAGTAATGAATATTTTCTATATCAAAATAACTATTGAAACACCAAAACATTATTATTCATTTGTTTCGTCAAATGATTTTGCTTTGAGTTTATTTCATATTTTTTTAAGTTCATTCATAAAATTTTTGGGTTTATTTCATATATTTTTTGGGTTTATTTTATAATTACATATTTGGGTTTATATGATGATTTAGGGTTTAATCCTGGCCAAAAATAAAATTTTGAAGTGTCAATTGTCACATCGACATTTTAAAGTTGTTCTAATGTCATAATCTGTAATTTTTGATTTAATCTTAAACTAACAATTCTCCAACTATTTATTATTATTGGTGTTTTCATTACCCTTCCAAACCCGCCCATGTTTATAAAAAAATGTGAGTCAAGTTGGCATTGAAATTTGCCGCCTCTTCGATACCAATGACATTTAGATTACGAATGTTAGTCGATAGTCTCAGAATTCTTAAATTTTTTTACATAACCTCAATTTTCAAAGCACTCATTCAGCCAGTCACAAGTTTTTATCGATAGATATACAGTGTGGTGATAAAGTTTGTAACAAAATTCATAAAATCGTTCTATAATGTTTTTAAGAAAATCGCTCGGACAGGTCAATTTTTGTTTTTGAAATGCCGTCTTCTGACGTTAATTTTTTTGGAATGACGTCATTTGTTTTTGCACAAAGATGTGTCATTTATTCAAAAAAATTGTCATGTAAGGTACACATTTTTTTACATCATCGTTTAGGCAGTAAGAAGGTCTATTAAAAACAGAAGAAAAAAGTGGGGGTTGTCATTTAAAAAAAAAATATGATGACGTCATTGTGCAAAAACAAATCACGTCATTCCAAAAAAATTAACGTCAGAAGACGGCATTTTAAAAACAAAAATTGACCTGTCCGAGCGATTTTTTTAAAAACATTATAAAACGCTTTTATGAATTTTGTTCCAAACTTTATCACCACACTGTACATTGAAGCACGTGGGTGCATGTTGGGTTCGGACGAAACGCCAATTCGCAGAATTAATGACTTATTAAACCCCCTGTATAATATTAATCAAAGTAGAAAAAAAAACAATTTTTTTGTTTGTTTTATGTTTTAACTTTATAATTTGATAAAAATTTGTAATATTTTTAAATTTTAATATTCTTGCTATGACAATCAAAAATCCATGTACGGGTGTTCAATTTTGTTTGAAATTTTAACCAATTCAAATTCTATCGACTTTTTTAAACACCCGGACGTATAGTCAATGTTAAGACGTTCACCGATAGGTGGCGTTGTGCTTTTGTTTCAAGCAACTCCCTTTGTACTTGTTATCCATGTTGATCCACAGATCGGAATTATATTTTAAATCTGATCCAAATCTGTAACACGCTGTATCCTAACAAAATGTTTACATTTTTTCAAGGACTTTTTTTGAATTTCCACATTTCTAAAATGGTTCGCGTTCCAAGCCAATAAATTTGTAAAAAATGTTTGGTAGAAATCTTCGTGGTTTTTGAATGTTAAGAATTTTTTAATATTGGCATTACTGCAATTTGCAAAAATTACATACATAACAAATCCACAAAGAACTTCATTTTACGGTCCGGATTTTTATGGATCCGCAAGGTTGGTGATCGCGGTTTCGTACCTGCAATTCTCCTCGTAGTGTCATTGCTTTTTTTTTGTCGCAGCTCACTAGACTGGGAATTGTTTACATGCAAAAGTCGTTGCAACTTCGTTGGAAAAACATCGGAAAATAATGTTGTCATTAAAAAATACGTTAGCTAATAAAAAAATCCAAAAACTAGGGAAATGATGATCAAAATGGGCGGGGTTTTTCTAACATTTTCTCATACAGTATAAGATGAATGTATTCGTTTGTGGAACACGTTAGGGTTTTATAAGACATAAAGTGCGTTCCCTCAATCGAAATAAAATTAGGTTAAACAAATCCATAAAAGATGATCTTTTCAAAACATCATTGTGTTGTTTTCTTTCAAAACAAAAGAATATTTTGTCTTCGCGTCGATTCGCACAAAATCGACAAAGTCGTATAAAACGCACAGCGACAGGTACTGGTGCATATAATCGAGTCGTGCAATCTTTCCACGACCTTCTCAAGGGTTTCGAGTTCCTCCTCGGTCGGCCAACGGTGTACAAACCCAGTCAGTCGCGGCGTGTCGTTGTGTCGCCACCCCTTCGTCCCGCAGCGCCCTCCGACGGCCGAGGCTCGCCCAATTCAACTTCGTGCAATGTTACGGCCGCCCGCCGGCAACTCGATAACTTTTTTCATGTCCAACTACGATCAAATTGTCTAAATTTGGTTCGTTATATGCGTAGAAACCTCGCAATACATTCATTTTTTTTTTTTCATTTTGAAAATCAGCTTAAGCCTCATTATTATTAAATTAGCCCAAAACGATCAATTTTTCTTGAAAAATCACACTTTGACACAAATTTGACATGTGTCAAAAATTTCACCAAGATGGCGTTGTTGTCAAATTATACAACGAACAAATTAATAAAAATGGATTTCTCAAAATTTAAGTTTCACAATGACATTTCAATTGAATAGAACTGTCAAAATTCATTTTGACAGTTCGGTCTTAAATTTTGACAAATCCATTTTTATGGATTTATTGTTCATTATATAATTTGACAGCGACGCTATCGTGATTAAATTAATTTTACATTTTTTGACAGCTGTCAAATTTTTGTCAAAATTGGATTATTTTAAGTCAAATTAACTAAACGCGATTGATCCACTCGTACACTCAGTTTGAAACATGACGTTCGGAGACACCAAACACAACTGTCAAATTGCCAAAATTTTGTTTATTTTACATGTTTGTTTCTTAATCCGTACAATTTCATCACTCAGTATATTAAAATGTTGGCTTCATGTTAAAACGTCAAATAGGTGTCAAAATCACAAATCTCGATTAAATCCAACTCAATTCAATCTGAAGAGAAATTTTTTTTTTAATCCATTGCAATGGGATTTAATTTAAATTATTAAAGATAACAAATAATAACAATAACAATAATAATAAAACAAAATAAATCACTCCGTTTGTACAAATTTCAAAAAAGAAAATCACGTATAACTCCAAACAAAAAAAAACTTCCGACAAAACGCGAATTTAATCGAAGAAAGAACACACGACCGTTATTTACAGCGCCGTCTTGGATGTGTATCTCGTCGGCAGTATTTCAGCGATTATGACGCCTCTTGCTCCCATTTTGCACTTATTTCGAAGATTTTCCGTTCGGGCCGTAATTCATCGAGCGTGCCGATAAAATATGGCTGTTTTACACAAAAATGGCGCGCCCCGGCCGTAAGTCGGCAATTAATCGTACCGGTTAAAAATGAACGTGGTGGCGTGGCGGTCGGCAGGACGATCGTGAATAAATTTTACTTTTTATCTAAATTGGAAGGATGTGAAACCCAACTCAATTTGATAAAATGAAACTGGATTACGTTTTCGATCTTTTCAATTGTTTAGCGAAAAATGCTCTTGGACACAAATTCATTCGTTAAACTTAAAAAAAATGTTATTTGGCTTTTTATCTATATGTATATATAAAAAAATAATAAAAATTGGATGGATGTGAAACCCAACCTAAAAAAATAAGATTCCATCTTTTCAACTGTTTTACTTGGATTTATAGAAAAATTCCTTTTTGAATTATTTTCTAAGACGGTTGTTAAACCCAATTAATTCCTACCATTTTAAAAATGTTGAGTTGGATATTACAATTTTTCAAAATTTCAATTAGAGATGTGATAACAAACACATATTCAACTCAATTAATTAAAAAATCTTTATTTTAAAATTTTTGGGTTCGGTTATTCATGATTCGGGAGGAATTCATCAAACATATTTGAAATAATTGGGTTGCGCTTGATTGAATGCTTGATTACAAAAATATAATTTTTTAGATTTTGTCGACTTAAACATCTCTGTAATCCATCAATATCTTTGCAAAACCCAACTCAATCTCAATGAAGGAGTTTGGTACGGTTTGCGAAACTGGCTAAACCCAACTAAAAAATAACTGAATAGATGGAAAATCTAAATCACTTTTTATCAAGTAGATTTTTAATTGAATAGATCTACATCTTGTATCTCCTAAACCAACCTACTTTTATCACGTTTGGATCACCTGTTTTAAATTATTTTTGCTTGGGTTCGCCGAAACCCATCTTTTACAATCTTTTTAAAATCTTTAAATCTCGAAGACCACGCCATTTTAAAAATTGTGAAACGTACTTCACCGTAAAAGAGTTTTGGGTTTGATCGATTTGGGTTTAATTACTTTTGCATTTTTAAATTTTGTGTTATTAAAAAAAAGTTTGATAATCAGGGGTTTAGCTTCGAATAAAACAAAAATAGTAACTCAAATCCAACTCAAGTGATATAATCTAACCTCAAAAAGAAATCATTCTTGCATATCTCTAAAAATTTTGTTCGAGTTGGTAATTAAAAAAAAAATCAAGATGCAAAATTCTAATAGGATTTATTTCATCAAATGGAACGAAATTACCGAAGACTTTGTGGGTACGAATAGGCTAAGTGAATATCGAAGTCTAAGGATCATCGCCTGGTCTTCGCTCTCGACGTACTTCGCTTTAATTAATCACAATTTTGACGGCTCCGCCGAGAGGGCCCGAGACGGACGAGGAGAGCGCAACAGCACGCATAGAGATGGCATCCGCGCGCGGGTGCAATTATCTTTTTCTCAGTCGGCCTTGCCTTGTAAGGGTTGACGGAGCGAGAGAGAGACGACGGAAGAGCGGGTGAAAATGTGCAACACGCGCGCCGCCAGACCTGCTGCATCGCCAGCCAATCACAACAATGCAACTCTTGGCAACGTCGACGGGGTCGCTTTTTTTGTCTTGTTCTTGTTATCGTTGCCAGCGTCGGACTTGCAGCATCACACCGCTGATATTCGTTTATTAGGCCAGTTCACTTGGATCGAAAATTGCACATTTTTTTTAACATCAAGTCAACATCAATAAATTTAAAAAAAAGCTTTCGAGTTTTCAAATCCTTGAATCGGTTACGATTTGTTATCGCATGTGACGATCGACGCGTTCTTTTGTTCTTTATGGTTTTCGATCACCGAGCACCGAAGTTGGGACACGGAAATTAAATTATTTCCACATATTATTATTATTATTTTTATTTTATGTTATACATTTTTCACGAAAATTCATTTATAAATTTTTGCTTTATTATTATTATTATTATTTTGTAATAAATTATTGATTAATTTGGATCGAGTTGGGTTAGATTTTGCACTTATTTGAGTGTAGCATTTTAACGGAAATTGCAATAATAAATAAAAAAAAATGACAGGTTTTTTTTGATCACGCTATACAAGCTGTTCAAAGTTATCTGCGCACTATTGCTATCTTCGTTATTTTTGGAGCTACAGAGTCGGTTAAATTAGCAAAGATACAGTGATTTTTCCGCTGATTACAATGCTTCACACAAAAAAACAATTGCGCATCACATTTCAGAGCCAACTCAGATAATTAGATGTTTTTAAATGGAACAGCCTGT
>JAFFZR010011297.1:0-14429 GCA_018397195.1 Lethrus apterus | reverse complement strand
TTTTTTTTTAATAACTAAAATAACCTACCCCGTTTTTCATAAGCGTATCTCTAGGTGGCGTATCCCTGGCATCTGTCGTTAATGTAATATTTGAACGTGATGTCATCGTTATGGCCGAAGTTGATGGGTCACCTTTACTGACCAGTGGTCCCACGTCGCACTCGTCATTATTGGGACATATGGATGTACCTCTGGACGGTCTGAATTTCGTAGAGCCTGGTCGGTTTTTCCTAGGAAAGACGCTGTTTTCTAAGTGTAACGCAGCATTTACTTCTTTACCGGCCGCACACGTACAGGCCTTTAGAAAGCTCTTTTTGAAATTGTCGCTGAGAAATGCGTATAGGATTGGATTCATTGCCGAATTTGAATAGGTCAGACACGAAGCCAGTAAATGGATGGCTATTATTAGGTTTGAGTTGCTACCTGCTGAAAATGTACATAATATATATTAATTAAAACATATTTCCATACCAAATGTTTACAATACAATACACAATTTTTGTTTTTCTTTCATACATTTTCGTAAAACACATAAGAACTAACTAGCAATGTACGAATTTTAAAAAAATAAATATTTAATTTAAATAGTTTTTGAAGTGAATGAAGTTACAAACCCTAAAACAATGAGCATGACGGTCTCATTTGTTGACCAATCCAGATAAATTAGGATCTTTCTGATCGTACTTAACCCAGCTCTTTTTAATGATAGTGAATTTGTATGGATTTGAATAAGTTTTCTGACGATAAAACAGCAAAGTGCTTCCGCCGGTCGCAAATTAATATAAATCGGATTCAAACTTCTCGTAATCTCTACATAATCTTTACAAAAAGAGAGCTTTCATGAAAAGTGTTTTGTGTATAAATTTTAATGAATTACAAAATACCATACACATGGTCCTGCAATAGTACGTCCCTCTTTCATAACTAGGGCAGTATGTTAGATAGCCTTTTAAAATTCTGGGGATGTAATATACTAGTAAGCCTGCATCTTCTAAAAATATTTTCGTATATACAGGTTGTTTCAACAAAAGGTGGCACAGTAAAATTTGATTTTTTTTAATGGAACATCCTGTATATTTTTACATTATTTAAGATACCAGATTGCCCTCTATTCATTTCCAGAATATCAAGGTAACCTGTTTAGCCGTTTTAGAGTTGCAATTGTTTTTGTTAAAAAAATGTAAATTACATATTTCAAATAAAAAAACCGCTACGTCCAAACGCTTAGATTTTTTACAATAACATTTATTGTGTGAATTTACTGAAGTTGGGAGATGATATCGCTAAATTATTCAAAATTGTAACGTTTTCAATAATTGTAAAAGATAATCGAGTTAGTGGCTAATAAGAAATAAAACAAATAACACTCACCACGCCAGGTGTCAGATTATCAAAAGTGCATCCAACCGCGTACGTATTACTTAAAAATGAATTACTCAAAAAACGAATTGGTAGATATGGTATTTATACTAGGCGAAGCAAGAAGGAATCCTTTTTTAGCTAGTAGAATTTACAGTCAAAGATATCCAGAAAGAAGACATCTAGAAAAGAGAGTTTTTGAAAAACTAATTATAAGATTTATTGAAACGGGAAATGTCGGTTACACTAAATGCAAGAGAAGCAAAAGAGCAACAAATGAGTTACTCAAGATCCAAGCACAAGTCAAAGAGATATAAGTACAAACACAGGTGTAAGTGAACGATCTATTCAACGTTTATTAAGGAAACATCGTTTGCATCCTCACCATATTCAGTTACATCAGGAGCTTACAGAACAAGATTTTGAAAAACGTGTTGCGTTTTGTAATTGGGCTAATGATAAATTACGAGAAAATTCCCCTCTCTTTAAAAAAGTGTTATTCTCTGATGAGGTAACTTTTCACAAAATGGATTGGTAAATAAACATAATTTTCATTATTATTTAGATGAAAATCCAAGAATTTTCCGACAAGTGAATCAGCAACACCGGTGGAGCGTTAATGTTTGGGGAGGCATTATCAGCATTATTTAAATGGGCCAATGTACTTGGAGTTTTTACAAATTGAACTGCCACGATTATTGGCAAACGTTCCTCCTGAAATCCGGGAAGAAATGTGGCTGCAGCATGACGGAGCACCTCCACATTATTCTATTGTTGTACGAGATTATCTCAATAACATGTACTACCCCCAGAGATGGTTGGTAAGGAATGGTCCTGTAAGATGAACGCCTAGATCTCCGGACCTTACACATCTTGATTTTTATTTATTGGGACGTGTAAAAGAAATTGTTTATGCTGAAACTCCAACAACAGTAGAAGACATAAAAGAAAGAATAATTAACGCTTTTAGAAGCATAACATCTGAAGAATTAAGGCGAGTTCAGAGAGTGTTCATAAACAGAATCAATCTTTGTTTGCAACAAGAAGGAAGACACTTTGAATATTTGTTACCTTAGGTTTTTGTTTGTTTCCTTATCCTCAGTAAATGTGATTGTTTATCACTTTAATTTAATTTAGTTTTAATATTCAAACACGTTTGCTCAGTTTTGTATCAGTCTTTGTTTTTTTTTGTTTCTGTTTTACCATTTCCCGTTTAAACAAATTTTGTTATTAATATTAATTTTCTTTTTTTAAAAAAAAAAAAGAAGAAGAGACTGGAGGAGGTGGGGACGGCTATGTGAATTGTAGTTATGTTAGGTTGATTAGTTTGTAGCAAATGCCAAATAAAGGTTTTTTTTTTTATTAATTTTCTTTCAAGAGAAGAACACTTTGACACTTTTTCCTTAACTCAATTCGCTGTTAAGCTAGTTTAAAATAGAAAATAAAGTTGAATACTGGAATTTGGAATATCCTCGATTATCGTAGAAACTGCTAAAGATACGTATACGGAAACCCGATGGATCGACGAAGAATCTGATTCTGCATAACTTCTTGTAAAAATATACAGGATGTTGCATTTAAAAAAATCGTGAAAAATAATTTCAAAGTTGGTAAAGTTGATACTTTCATACTGACTATCCTGTATATCCGCTGACAGAAATAATTTAGCCATATCATCTCCCAACTTCCGTAAATTCACACAATAAATTTTATTGTAAAAAATCTAAGCGTTTGGACGTAGGGTTTTTTTTATTTGAAATATGTAATTTGCATTTTTTTAACAAAAACAATTAACTCTAAAACGGCTAAACAGGTTACCTTGATATTCTGGGGATGAATAGAGGGCAGTCTAGTATCTTAAATAATGTAAAAATATACAGGATGTTCCATTTAAAAAAATCAAATTTTACTGTCCCACCTTTTGTTGAAACACACTATATATACGAATATATTTTTAGAAGATGCAGGCTTACTAGCATGTTACATCCCCAGAATTTTTAATGGCTATCTAGCATACTACCCGAGTAATGAAAGACGGACGTACTATTGCACGACCCTGTATATAAGGTTGGTGCAAATTATCAGGCGTTTTTACTGGCGTCTTAATTGTTAATAGAAATTTATAAATTTTATAAATTTATTAATAAAAATAATCTTCTATTTTTAGGTTTTAAAAATGCGTGTCGATAATCATACTCATATTCTTCATATTATGCTTTATCACTTCGAGAAAGGATACAAAGTAACGCAGTTATTTCGCGATCTCAACGAACTTTTTAACGAAGGAACAATCAGCGAAAGTGGATGCAGGGAATGGTTTGCCCATTTCAAATCTGGCGGCACTAGCTTGGAAGATAAGTCAGGAAGAGGTCGACCATCGGATTTCGACGACCAGGCACTTGTGGCAGCCGTGGAAGAAACCTTGACAACTCGAATGCTGGCCGAAAACTTCAATGTGGGCAATTCGTCGTCTCAAAAAGCTCGGAAAGGTATGGAAATTGGCTGACTGGATCCCTCATGAACTCACCGACTACAATAAAGCGGAACGTGTTCACATTTTCACTGATTTGCTGCAACAAAACGAGCAAGCTCCGTTTCGGAAGAATCTTTTCACTGAGGATGAATCCTGGCTTCTCTTTAAAAACCTCAAAAGAAAGAAGGTATCACCAGGAGTTTCACCAAAACGAATAACGAAAAGAAAGAAAGAAAGAAATGTGGTGTGTTTGGTGGGACAGAAGCGGAATCATTGATTGGGAAATCATCTCAAACGGATTCCAAACAAAAACAGAAAGTGGCAATTAAACATCAACAGTGATGTCTATGGACTCGACCGCTGCAATCAAGACGAAAAGACCACGCAAAAGGAACCGCATCGTTTTCCACCATGATAATGCTCGTCCACATGTTGAGCGTCGTGTTGTCGAATGCATCGCCAATAAGGGCTAAGAACTGCTTCCACATCCATATTCTCCTACAGAAGCGCCTACGGAATACCACGTCAATCGATTGCTGAAAAACTGGCGGGCGAACAAAGTTTATGTCAATTTCGATAACTCAGTGGCCGACGTCAAAGCATGGATTGCCTCCAAGACCGTGACCAAGACCGTGACTTCTTTGCCGTGGAATCGACCGTCTTCCAAGCAAATGGGAAGCAGTTATTGAAGTAGATGGTGACTACGCTCCGGAATAATCGTTTAAAAATTTTATTGTTGAATGTTTCTTTTTTCACAATAAATATTGTTTCAAAAACGCCTGATAATTATGCACCAACCAAATACGATGGTACAAACAGATTTCTGATTATGCCCTTTCTGAAAATTGCAACAAGACATAAATCGGTAGTTATTTGCTTTCACAGAGCAAAACTTTTTAAGTAATGTTTATTAACAATTTCTATTTAAAACCCATTTTTGTGCAAATTTAGTTTTTATCGAGATCAACTTTTATATGAGATCATTTTAAATTATAGGCACAGGGGAAACAAAACGATCTGGTATAGAAATTATCATTTTTCCAATATTAGAACTGAATATAGACTGAATACAGTGGTTTCATGTTTGCACAATTATAAAGAAAAAACAAATTAGGTAATACTAGCAATAGCAACTTATAATAAAAATGTACTAGTACTTAATGTCAAATACAAATTTTACGTAATTTTGTAATTAACAATAGATCTGAATTAAAATATTCATACCTTCATCTGATGTATAAGTAGTAGCTAATTGTGTGATCCAATACGGCAGCCAGCAAATAACGTAAACTGTCACCACCGTCAACACCAAATTAGTGACTTTTCTATGGGATCGTCTCTTTTCCTTCGATTTATTTTGTGGACCAACCGTCTTCAATTTCAATATGACGAGACAATAGAAAATCAATATGAAACATAAAGGTGTACCAAAGCCGAAAACGAAGGCGTACAAGGTGAAGGCGCGAGCCGTTTGGTGGTACGTTTCATTGCTAAAGGTTATGACACATGATCCAGAAGTACTGTTTTCGCTGTTCGATTCTACTAAATGCGAATTGATAATGATCGGAGTCATCAGCGTTATACTCAGTGTCCATGCGGCAAACGACACTATTCGTGATATCAATGGAGTCCTCCATTTCGGTGATGATATTGGATGACACACCGCTATGTATCTGTCTGCACTCATGACGAATAAGAAAGTACTGCTAGTGAACTGATTAACGCTGGTCATTGTCATATACGCTTTACACATAATTTCTCCAAAAATCCATGATCTCCTGATCATGGTTACTATCAGGAATGGTATTCCTATTAAAAAGCATTCGTCAGCTATGGCTAAGTTGACGATGTACATGTTTGTAACAGTTTGCATTTTCGAGAAGCGTATAACGACGTATATGACAAGGGTATTACCCAATAATCCAACCAGGCAAACTATGACGAACAGAACTACTTGAAAGGGTAGCGTGGACATTTTTAGAAGATTTATTAATCGAATCCGGCGAAATTGGAAGCTTTAACAACCATATAGCATCCTGTAACAAAAATAAAATTTATAATATATAAAAATAGGAGACGTAAATAACGGTATATCGACACCATTAATCTAATAGCTTGTGTAATTAATACAATTTGGCATCGTTATATTTTATATTTTTTTTCTTCTCACCACGCCTATACACAACACACACACAAAACAGAAATTTACAGGAAAAGGGTTTAAACTTTTCATTAAAACTAATGCGATATTTTTGAACAAAATATACATTTTTTATATTTCTTTCAATTGTAGCAGAAATTATGAATTTAGATAGACATTAAATAATTTTTTTGACCTGTGACACTTTTCTTGATTTTTGAATTGTGTATATGCGACTTGTCCAATTAGCCCGATTAGAAAACAATTTATCACTAAAAAAAAATGTAACGTTATTGATATGAAGTAGAAAAAATATTCTAAAGGTATTGGTAATTACGTAGTGATCAACATTTTCATAATTAATTTCCAGACCAATGCACGTCATTAGTAAAATGTACACCTCTTGATTTTATTATTAAATTAATTAATTAAATTAAATTATAACTAGCAGAATATTTGTATTGTTTGTAATGTTCTTAATTTACATCCAGGAATGCATAGGAAATACAACAATTGTTGTATTACAACTTAATACAAATACAAAATCCTTGCAACATAAGCATAACATAAGAAAACACTCCTTCAAATATCATAATTCCAAAGCTGATATAAACACGTAATTTTGTTATAAAACACAATTGAATTGTTTGTATTATTCCAACACTTTCAAGTCTGAATTTATATACAGAGTGAGATTAAAGTATGAAATATTAAAAAAACTCAAACGGCTTTTTAAAAAAACCTGTATATTAGTATGTTTGCGTTGATTTTTTTTTTTTACAATATAAAGTAACTTATGCAATAAAACATAAATGACCATAAACAAAAGTTGTGTTTGTAAAAACTTCAAGTCTTTTCATACAAATGCGTCGTAAAAGATAAACTCAATTTAAAGTGTACGAATTTTAGGTGTTCAATAAAAACTGCAACCATCGCATAAGCTTACGCTTGCCCCGATGGCGAACTCTGAGATTAATCAGCTTTAGGCATGTCATCGTTCAACTTTTTTAATAAAAAAGTGTATTGGTTAGTTATTTTCTTCGTTCCGTCGATACAACTGAAGTAGAATATTGATGAAAATGTTCCCCTCCGCACTCTTGTTAAAATACTTTCAAAGTATAGTTTTATGGATAAGCTTCACGACATTTTTATGTGTATCGACTACTCACATATTTACGACCCTTTTTGGACTAATAGTGTATATACAACATCAATAAGCTAATTCGTTATATGACCTATGGGAGTCATTGAGAAATTTTATTACTTCTATTTATTTATTTATCTGAAATAACTGGTATTTGTTCATAATAAAATAAATACATCCTTGCCATTAAAGAATAGCCCTATATCATCAATTTATATTGTTTGGATTAAATCAGTACTGCGGAAGTCAGTACTGTAATAATGTAAATACATATATTGACATATATTGATATCCTATAAGGTTATTGTACCTATTTATTTTTTAGATTACAAAATCAAGGAAATGCATAGTACATGTTTTTAATTTATTATTAGTACAAGAACATTATTACCTACACGATTGTTGAAATATGCATATACAGTTGACGCAGTGAGAAAATTAAAAAACTTTGAGAATTGACTTGATATTTCGATATCAATCATTGATAATTGTAACTATATGAACGGAATAGACATTAGAGTAGGTAGTGTATTCTTTAATTAACCTGTCATGCATGATTTATCTCTTTCATACTCTATATAGAGTATAAAAGGGATGGGCAACTTTTTTTATAACATGGGCCAGAATAAATTTTACATTTTTTCCGCGGGCCGTAGTATTTAATTGACACCTTCTTGTGACCTATAATTTTTTGGTCTGCAAATATAAAATAAATAAAAAAAGTGTTAAAATTAGTACTAAATTATGAACATACATGTCGGCTATGTGCGTTTATAATCAATTCAAACTAAAAGAATTACAATGAGAAATATTTATTTACAATTTCTTCTAAAGATCTCGCGGACCGGATAGAAACTTTTCGCGGGCCGTAGCGGGCCCGCGGTCCGGGGATTGCCCACCGTTGCTCCAGGCAATCCGGAATAATCCGTGTAAATCCGGAAAACTCCGGGCATAATATGGGAAAATCCGGGCAAAATCTGAAGGGAACTCCGGACAAAATCATGGAAAACTCCGAGCAAAGTCCTGGAAACTCCGGACAAAATCCGTGAAACTCCTCGCAAAATCCGGGGAAAGCTCCGAACGTAATCCGGGGAAACTCCGGACGAAGTCCGGAAAATTACATTGTGTGTTTTATTAACTTTTTATAATGAAAGACAGGAGACAATTGTACGAAATCGCATCTAGCAATAACCGAAAAAAAGAATTGGACGTCTAAAATACGATCAGTATTGGCCAACTAAAGGTATGTTCGAAAATTGTCAAGTGTAATTCTGGCTTATGTCCTCCGAATTTACGGACATAGTATAGTAAGTTAGTTACGGTACGGTAAGTTAGTTACGGCACAGGCAGTTATTTAGAATCAGCCTGTATAACGTCTTGCAAACACGTTCGGCCGATTTGGCTTTATTTTAATTTATGCAATGCAATTTATGCGAATGGAGACACCATTATGCGATAAATCAAAGGGCTGAAAAGAGTAACGTGTGTTTTTGGTTGAAAATATAACGTGTTCAGTTTAACACACGAGCTTGTTTGTTAATTGAAGTTTATTTCTAATATTTTTGTACAAAAATATAGCAAAAAAATTGAGAAATATGAACAATAAATTAAAAAAATCAAATGAAAAATAAAAAGTGTACGTAATATAAAATGGTTGTTTGGAAGTTTAAATTTTTAAATTAGCATACAATTTAAATTAGTAATAATTTAATAATTAAGAGCACATTAACAATTCTGTATTTATCTGTGGTTTTAAATATGTGTATAAGCAAATTTCTTATAAACGACTCTAAGGTAGTAAGTATAAGCCTTGAACTGAAAAAAATAGTTCTTTTATTGTTTAAATTTAATGACACAAGTAATAATTATTTTATGTTGTCTTACAAATTCAATAAATGTTAGTAGCAGATACATTTTGTAAATAAATTTGGTACAGAATAGAAACATCCTGTATTGTCAAAGTTTCATAATTTCTCAATGCACTAGTATTTTTATAAATATACAGGGTGAGTCAACGTACGGAGGGTAGTAAGGGAAGACCAAATATGTTTTCTTAGTAAACTTTTGACCAAAACACAGTAACCAGAAAGTTACGGCAACTTAAAGTTAAATCGATTAATGAACATTCTGTACAAACTAAGCTAGTAACTGACATTTTAAATTTAAATTGAAGATACCTGATTGTTGTTTATACAATGTAAAATTTAAAAAATTTAAAAAATTAAAAGTAGCAGCTATTTAATTGTTTTTAAAATGCTTAAATAAAAAAAAAAAAACGCTGATTTCTCATTAATATCAGTGGTATTCAAAAAGTGGCGTTAATTTTTAAAAATTTGAAACTAATGCAACCTTCTTATTATTGATCTTTGGTCAAAAGTTTACTAAGAAAAAATATTTATTTCGATCTTATATTACTACCCTTTCCATCTCCTCCGTACGTAATGACTCACCCTGTATATTTTAACAATTGTTACCGCTATTACTTTGTTTACAAGTAGCTTGTCGTATGATAAAAATTCAGCAAATATATATTTTTTAAATATCAAGAAATATATCCGAAAAACTTTTAAAATTATCAGTACAAATAATATAAAGATTAAACTCAAAAAGTTTACAACAAAAGGAAATTTGACTTAAACTTTGAGTAATAAAAATATAAAAATGATATAAAAAAAAATGCAGTAAGAGGACGATAAATGTCACGAGAGAAAGTTACCTTAAACACAAATTAAAATAACAATATCATGTACGTAAATATATTCCAAAAAAGTTAAATGAATTTGAATTGTTGTATTACTCAATTAATTGGATCGTTTAAATATAACCTAGAAATCCTAGAATTTGTCTTATTTTGTATGAATTGTTTCAGTTAGTGCCATAAAAAAATAAAAAATTTTACCTGAATATTATTGTCACTCACTTTAACAAATCTGATATTTCAATGAACAAAAAATGTTTACATGCAAGGACTTACACGTTAATTAAAACTTTCACTGCTAGAGATCCGATGAAACATTTCCGACACGTTCATTATCATGAGATGAATAACTACCAGAGACATAAATGCCAGAGACAGACACCTAAATGAACAATAACAAACAGCAAATAAATCATTTTCTATGAACGATTTATTATATATATGTCGAAGACGTGGGTCATGTAAGTCAAATGCGTGTTTTGAAAATGGACACGCAAAAAATGTTGTAATTAAATTCATTTTCAATATTTCATTTATGTCAAGAATGTTATTTTTTTGAAAACATATTTACTGTTAATTAAGAAAATAATAATAATTCAGAATAAAATGATCATAATAAAAGCTCTTCTCAGGTTTTAATTTAATTTTTGATTAAAGACGCTTTTACCGCCGAGGCATTTAATTTAATTATAATGAAGACTAATAATATCATTCTGCGACAAGCTTTTTGGTGCATGTTTCCTAGGGTTTCATGTTGCTGTGCATTAAAAAAATAATGTTAATTTATTGCTGAAGTATAAGAATATAAAATAATAAAATATCAGAACGAACGGATAAACTCAGCAAATGTTGTATAGCGCAAGTACGTAATAACCTTTATTTTTTATTACCTTTCATTAGGTCGTATTTTATTCATTATGTTTCTATTTTAAATTAGTAAGAAGAGAGGATTTGGATTTTATAATTTATTTACCTATTTTATATTTTTAATATGATACGAGCTGTGTAACATATCAACTGAATAAATAGGCGATAAAAACACTTTAATTAAATCATTTTCAATCCTGATTTATTTAATTAAATGTATCTGATGTTCGTAAATATTGAATGCATTTAGATAAACGAATTGAAACGACCAGTTTCACGTTCATCACAAATGCGTTTAGGAAAGGGTTAAAATATCTTAAAAACGAGGGCGCCTATAAATCACTTTATCTTACGCAGCTGTCTGCGTTATCCTCATGCGGAACACAAAATAAAACACCCACTAAACTGTTTTCAGACTCTAGATAATTCCGGGTCGCACCGGCACATTGGCAGGTTTACTGACGAGGAGGGTCTGGAATAACGGTTCATTTACATCCATAGTGGTCTTCAGAAAAAATACTGACCTAGACAAGACCAACAACGTTCCACGTATTTTACTTCCATGTTTTACATATTTCTTACCTCGTTTACTTTGCGAAATTACAAATTATTTATGAAAATAAATCGGGTCAAAAGAGAAATCGTATTTTGTTCGTCGCCAGAAAAACATAAAAGATCGCGGTTCTCAGGTAAGTTTTATTAACGAATTTAAAATTATTACTTACTAAACACATTTAACTATATTTTCTTGCTAGTTACATTAATAATGTCCCATATGTTATGATTTTATGATACTAAATTATATTAAAATGTATAGCTTATTTTGCATAAATTGCATTTATTCTTGTATTATGATAAAAATCTATTAATAGGGAACTTATATCATTACATAGGGTTTGAAAACGATTATATTTAAAACAATAGATATTAATCAATTGATAACTGTGTAAAAAAATTGTCAACGAACTCGACACTGGACACACACACACATCCCAGGACTAGTTAACTAGTCTTAAGTTATTACTCGTCATCAGTTGGTCCAGGTGGTCCATGTATGTCCAGAACGTTTTTACTAAAAACTAAAAATGTTAAATTTGGTTTTAGAGACTTGATCAATGCTTGATAAAACTATAAAATAATAAGTGTATCACTAACTCGCTAAAACAGAATATTTTTTTTATACAAGCAAAAACATTTCATCCGTCATCTGCGTCATTACCAGAAGATAACAGAAAACACATTTTGAAAATCATTTCCTTTATCAAATTAATAATAGTAACAGAAATGTTTGTAGTATACGTTCAACCCTTTACAGTTCGCTGCAACAGTGCTCTCATCTACCTTCTGTACTTCCACATATATCTCTTCTTCATTCGTAAAATATCTCCTTTTCTTCATTGCCACACCTAAGCTCAGCAATCATTCTCTGCTTACTTGGTATTCCGCTCGTTACCTGTATTCCCATATATTTACGATTGTGCCTGCTATCATATCATCATCTCTTTCTTTCCTATAATTCCACTTCCTTTAACCTGCTGGTTACTTTTTATTCGAAACCACCTACTTCTCTCTTCATTGTTTTCACCTCTTCCACTTTATGTCCGGCACTTTCATACATTTCCCTTCTACACTTTCCCCTCGTCGTCTCCCTTACCACATCCTTTCCCTCCTTTGCTATTATCCTCATCATCTTCGTCGCCGCCGTTCCCCCATCTCCCTTACTCACCTTCATTTACCATCTCTCTATCAAAATCGCTAATAATTAACTTAATTAAATTATTATTCCATGCAGAGCGAACGAAACAAAAATTATTTACTGTAATTTAATATTGTATGTAGAATGATAAAATTAAGCTTTCGTGAAAGGAATTGATTGATTGGTTCTGTTAATTTATACCATATTTCCTGATTATAATATATATATAGTAATTGAAAAAATGAAAAAATGATAATGCAGAGGATTGTTTCAATACAATCTCTCATTTACACATGATGTCATATATATATATATATATATATAATAATGTATTTCTACAAGCAAAATATTGCAATAAAAAATGGGCATTAATAATTGATTAAGATGAAATGAAACAAAGACAAAGATTTTTCCCTGATGTGGCAATAAAAAACGAAAATATTTGTTATTTTATTTTAAGGATTAACAATATTATATTTTCACAGAATTACAGTAATACGATGTAATTACAAAATTTAAAGTACCTAGAATCGCAAAAGTTATTAAATGTATAATTACTCTTTGTTTAAAATACATTAGCCCCCAGTAAACTACCTCATATAGTTAACTTTTCCATTGTAGCAGGCGAGTTTAATTAGGAATGCGAGTAATACTTTTAATATGTTATATGTAGTTTCTACACTGGAATATCTACACATACATATGGTGGTTGCAAAGGGCATCAAGTGAAGATATTCTGTGTTGGCTGTTATGAATTATCGAGCTCGCTCGCATTTTATTGACCCATAAAAATGAATTGCGTAATTTGGATTATCAGAGATTATTTTATCTTGAAATATGAATGGATTCCCATATTCCCTTTTATTAGAGATTTCGTATTGTCTATGTGTGATTTATGTTTCGACATGTACTATGTACGAGCATTGTAATGCAAAATGTCGTTAACCTGCATTACAAATAATTTATTTACGTAAAGATCTAAATAATATCGTAAAAATTGGAAAGTTCTTTTCAATCACATAATTATAGGATAATTTCGTTCCAGGTCGAAAACACAATTTTTGCATGCTTTTAAAATTAATATAGCAATAGTTAATTAAACTTAAAATTTGGTAAATGTGAGTTTTTATTCGATTTATGTTTTGAAAACATAATCTCCAAGCCGAATGATTTTAGTTTTATCTTTTATCAAATATGGACGATAGACTCACCGAATGACGTCAAAAATACACGAAGAGATAAGTGGATAAAAATATTATTCCATTTTCAAGCTAATTGAATAAAATTTATCACGCTCAGAATGGTTGAATTTCTTCCAGGTCAACTCACAGACTAAACCTGAAAATCGTATGTACATATTACATACCATACGGTAAAAAAGTATCTCCCTCCCATGATAACTTTGAACGGCTAGAGCTATCGTTATCAGAAAAAAACACGTCGATTTTTAATTTTTACATTTTACACGTACAAAATGTTGGTGTTGTCAAAAATTCAACTTTCTTATGTTAAATGGAACATCCTGTATTTGACGTCTTTGGAAAGACGAATCCAACGATACCGCATATGTTCAACTTTAATTTAAAAGTAACAAGATATGCAGCAATAAATTTTCTGTAATATGTTGCTGTTTTTAAGCAAAATTGGACTGAAATTCGTAATAAAGATTTGCTTTTATTTGTTTATTATTTGTTTTGTAGCTGATTAGTTAATAAATGTCTATTAATGGTTTTTCTTGTTATTTAATATTAAAAATGTTTATTGCCTTATGACTAACTAAGGAACACATAAAGAAAATGACAGAAAAGTTATTGCTGCTATCTTGTTACTTTTAAATTAAAGTTGAACATATGGAATCTGTAACGAGAGTGTTTTTGTACAAAGGTACAAAGTTACCTTTATTGTAGAAAATACAAAAAAGCATATGTGCGAGCGCATGTTCGTTGCGCGAACACAGTCCGTTCCGGGACATACGTAGAAATGTGTGTTAATGTTAACCGACTTGTAATTTTCGATATCTGTATATATGTAGATTTGGTGATGGACAATAAA
>JAFFZR010011085.1:0-10026 GCA_018397195.1 Lethrus apterus | reverse complement strand
CGCCTTAGCATCTCTACACCCCTTCCACTCTCATGCATACATCGCCACCATTTTCTTCCCTCCTCTCTCTCCTCTTCAGTCCATCCTCCTTTGCATTCTGTCATCCAGTGACCCCACTCATCTCTTCCTTCTCCACATAACACGCAACTTCCATACTCTCCTCGCATCCAATATTTATTTCCTCGTTCTTCATTCCCGCACCTGAATCTTGCGATTATCTTTTCTTCCTCTCCCGTTCTCGATCCATCCAAGTACTCGGGCTTCCTCCCATACACACACAGGTGCTTGTACCTCCCGTTGTACCTTGCGTTTTGTATTTGCACCTCCCTTATCTGCCCGTCCACTGCCTTCCATCTCTCCACCACCCTCCGTACTCCACCTCCTTCCATACTAGCTCTCCTTTCTACCGCACCTGCCGATCACCCCCCTCTCTCAAACATCTTCATTCTGCTTTTTTCCCAGGTCGATAGTTCTACCTTTCTCTCTGCCCTCCTAACTATCTCCTCAAGCACCATCCTACCCTCTCTCTCTCACTTTCCATTCGAAGCTCGCCACCCTCCTCGCCGTCTCCACCTTCATCCTATCCCTTCCCGTCTCCTGCAGTACAATATAGCCTGGCGTAGTCCTTTCCAAGTCCAGTTGAGCTTGTTGGTCAATTGTTTCAGCTACGTGTTATATAGGTTATTGTATTATATAATATACAGGGTGTCAATAATCTACAGTGGAAGTACTACAAAATAGCCATTCTATTTTTTCAAATAGACGCTCCGACCGGCGTCAGGACGCCAAAAAGTAAAAAAATTGTGATTTTATATATTTTTTTATCAAGTCACTAGAATCAAAATATCACAGACAACGCATTTTTAATATCAGAAATGCGTTGTCTGTGATATTTTGATTTTAGTGACTTGATAAAAAAATATATAAAATTACAATTTTTTTACTTTTTGGCGTCCTGACGCCGGTCGGAGCGTCTATTTGAAAAAATAGAATGGCTATTTTGTAGTACTTCCACTGTAGATTATTGACCGCTAAATTCAAGTTCCTAAGATGATTAGATATATAGTTTTTCGTGAATATGCTATACGATGGTCCACCCTGTATATTATATAATACAATAACCTATATAACACGTAGCTGAAACAATTGACCAACAAGCTCAAACGGATGTAATATATACCGATTTATCTAAAGCGTTTGACAGGCTTGACCATGGCATTCTCCTTGACAAACCTGGTTCATTTGGTATATCTGATTCTTTAATGAAAACGTACGAACGATTTCGTACGCAGTTTACGACGTTTGATATGTTTTACTTGCATTGGAGTATTCGTTCGAATTCTGACGAAAATAATTCGTACGAAAGCGCATGCAGTGGACGCCCGGCCTAATAGATCTGTTTAGGTCCTATCTGAAGAATAGGTTTCAGTTCGTTTCTTTTAATTGTTATAAATTTGCAAAATATGTTGTTTCATCCGGTATTCCGCAGGGGTCTATACTCGGACCTTTATTCTTTAACATGTTTATTAGTGATATTGTGTGCACTTTAGATGTTCATTGTTTACTGTACGCCGACGATCTAAAGATCTTTTCTACTATTCATACAAATGCCGATTGCATCAATCTGCCACGTAACCTAGATCCGTGTTGATTTTTGGTGTGATTCTAATGGCTTATCATTAATTGTGCTGAAATATAAAGTGATGTCATACACACGTAAATTGACCACGCATATTTTTAATTATATCCTAGATGGTCTAATATAAGATAGGCCGGAAACATTTTGTGATCTTGTTGTTGTCTTTGATAAAAAGCTATCGTTTATCAATCACATTAACTTATTACTGTCCGACGCTTATAGAACTTATGGATTCTTAGTACGCAATAGCCGTGAATTTACAGATAATTCTACTTTAAAATTGTTATATTATATTTTTGCATTATTTTTGTATTTATTGTATTTTTACTATTATTTTGTATTTGTCCTGTCCTGTAATTGGATTTTTCTGTTGGACAGTGTAAATATATAAATAAATAAATAACCGGAAGTCCGCCAACCTTAAAGATATTTCAAATGTGCAACTTATAAATCCAAATAACTTATCGAGGAAATACTCTTAAGTGGGCGCCTCTATATAAATATAAACAATGAAGATAATTACATTTTGTTTTATTTGAGAAGGACAACCGTATTTATACTTTAAATAAATTATCACATAACCTCATCTTTAAATAATCATTTTACTTACATTTATTGCTACTGGATGAAATTTACGAGGCATATACTGAAGGTAAATAGCCAAAATGTGGCGATTTTAATAGCTTTGTGGGTCATAAATTTATAAAAATTTACGACATGCATTCATACCTTATATTAAAGAATAATTTTACGCACAAAGAACAGTTTTAATTTTAAGCAGCACTTAAAGGAAATCGCACTTATATGTAAATGCTCTGCAACGTTACAAACAGATATATTTACGACGCAATTTAAAGATAAAATGCCAATAAAAGGTAATAATTTTAAAAAGTAGTTCATAATTATTTTATTATTTATATATTTTAAAATTAAAACAAAAATTTAATATTTTTCAAAAATATTAAAGTCGCATCTAAAAAGAAAATCTTAGAAACAATTGCTATTATTCTTTTGCAGAATATTTTGAGACGACGGAGTAGATCAGGCAAAGGCTTCGTATATTTGGATTGCTTCTGGATTCTGGTTTTTAAGATTTGGAAGATTTGGGTAGAAGTCTCCTACTATGTTGTTGTTCCATATCTATAACTATGACTTTAGTCTTGTTTTTGTTGATCACCACAAAACACTTCCACAAAAATACTCTTTCCATCTTAGTTTTTTTACAATTTTCCGTGTTTATCTTTTACCCAGTGCACTTCCAACGTCTTTTCTTTTCTTACTTTTAATCATCTTGTATATTTTTTCACATTTTCTTCACACCCCTAGGTCTTCTCCAAATCTTTCCCATGCTTCGCCTTCACATTTGCGAACTATATCTTTTATCTTTGGCTTTTATATAGTTTATAGTCATTAAGGAAGGCATTTTTTTAGTCATAAAATATCAATCGTCCAACAAATTATAATCAAAACTAAAAATATAATTAAAACAAATATATCACGTAAAGTAAAAAATCTAAGGATAAGTAGGTCATATTAAGTAGACGCTACGAATAATATAAATTTATATTCCAATTTATTATTAATTTATGTAACACATAACAGGTAACTAATATATGTCAGTGTTAGTGATTGTTTCATATACGTTTTCTTGACTAATGCGTCTTTACAATTGTCATTTGCTTGCTATATTAAATTATTATGTAACGAGGAAATGGCAAATTAATATTCATTCTTACATATTCACGTTATAAACAATTGAATAGTATACATTAGTCACTTTAATACTTTAATTGCTGAAAAGTATTTGAAAATTGAATAATTCAACATTGTGCCGTGTTATGTTATTAGTGTTATTATCAAACATATTATTATCCATTCTTTAATGTAAAATGTAGAAATTATTTTTATTTCTGGAAAATTGTTTGAAACTGTTTATTAACTTGGATTGTAGTGAAATTTTATACGCATAGGTTTTTAATACTAAATCTTTAAAAATAATCAAAACTGGTAATGGTAATTTAATCTAAAAAATTGTCGCAGCTTTGAACTTTGTGAATTCAATGAAATCATTTGGGTCAATCAGTGTCTTAACATGCAGATCTTTTTATTCTTCATATGATCTACGTCTATGAAAATAAAAAGCTAGGCTGGGCTTAAACCTGATGACACAGAAAACAATATTGTTCAAAGTCATTTGTCCTTATGTGGCAAAGCTCTTTGAAGAGGTCAGGCTTATGATATATTTTTACATTACTTTGAGAAATATTTTTCGAAAATTTCTGTCAGACAAGAGAACTAGATTATGTGTGTAAGTTCATTGTTTCATCGGCCTTGTCTACTAGGATCTAAGGTTAAATCTTAACTGGGGAATTTTATTAAAGAGATAAAATTTGCAATGTGTATAACTTTGAGTCTTTCGACCGAATATTCTGGAGGTGCATGGTCATTTCTGTTCAATTCTATATTCTCTTGGTTGTTTTTTTTTTGTATTAATATTATTATTATTTTTCTTTCCTCAAAATTCTACTTGTTTTTTTCTGTTGACGTCGGTTTATTCAAATAACACGTTTTTTTGTTCCCTTGAAACGGGAAATTTAAAATTAATCCTCCCGGGAACTTAAAAATGTTAAATTGTAAAAATCTGCAGAAAGAGATAAAATATTTTTTGAACAAATTAAATTTAATACAAAAAATTAGAAAAAGTAAATTATATTATACAAAAAGTGTAAAGACGAAGGCATACAAAGATAACCAAAAGATGTTTTTTGGAACATTTTTTGGAAAAACATGAGACAAAAAAGATAGAAACAATAAAAAATATTAAGGACAAAGAAGGACACATCTTAGGTGAAGGAGGAAAAATAATAGGGAGATAAAGGGAACATTTCAAAGAATTGTTGGGGGGAAAGATTTAACAGACAAAAAGCAAGAGAGAAAAATAGAAATAGAACAATACGAAGAAAATATAAAAACCGAAGAAATAAGCACAGAAGAAACAAAAGAAGCTATACATATACATAAGTTAAAATTAGGAAAAACGCCAGGCGACGATAAAATAACAATTCTGCTCTAATAATATTAAGAGACATCATGAATGCCGTGATGAAAGATAGAGCAAAAACCTATATTGAAAATATTGGAAAAAAGGTTGAAAGAGAATGTAGAAAAGACGCAAAAGATACTCAGTTTGGTTTTCGACCAAACAGAGGTGCAAATGATGCATTATTTATCATAAGACAACTGGGAGAAAAACCAATAAGAGAAGATAAAGAGATACATCTAGGATGCATAGACCTTGAAACGCATTTGACAAGATTAAAAAAAAGACAAAAACCATGACAATAAGAAAGCAAAATATAGTACAAATAGATGAATACAAACTAGAACAAGTACGAAAATTTAAATAGGTACTTGGGATTGATGGTGTCAGAGGACGGAAGGTTAGATGAAGAAATAATAGAAAGTGACAGCAGGAGGAAATATTTTCAACAGTATAAAAAATATGTTTGTTTGAAAGAAGGAAATACGCAAAGAAGTTAGGGTCCAAATATTTAAAATTGTAATAACACCTATTATACTAACATACGGAAAGGGAGGTATAACAAAAAGTATAAAGATGCACGTACGGGAAAGTTCCTTAATATTGGAGGGGGGGGGGTAAGTGGACCAGATGACCAGGATTTTAGCGAGGTTCAGGTATGGGAACGAAGAGAAGGCAGATTGGATCGGGGAGGATTTTAGAAAATGCAGGTTCTGTGGATTAAGCGAGGATGAATGGGAACACTGATGAATTGGAACAACCGGCTGGAACGGGAGGAGATGGATTGGGAGTGAGATGGAGGAAGGAGAACCAGGGGAAGGCATTGAAATTTTGAAAGGGCCGAAGAAGAGTCAGAGGAGGTGGGGAAGGAAATATAAATTTTAGTTGATGTTGAATTGTACGTACCGTATGCCAAATAAAGGTTTTTTTTACTAACATACTGCTATGTTCCGGACTGGCCCATGTGGGTTGAATAATAATAATTTGTAAAGAATTTCATTAGAGGTCCTTTGCATATCTGGGTGTAAATTGCTGTAAATAATTAAGATTAGTACTAATAGAGATAAATCCAGTCATAAAACTTACCAAAAATTAGACAAAAGTATAACAATCTTCCGGAGATGGGTGTCAAGGGCTCCGATGACTACTTATGAGGGGTCGTTTCTGAATCCGGGTTTCCAGTATACTAAAAATGTCTGCTGGAGGCTCATATTGTCAAGATTCACGGTGGTAGACTCCGGGAGAAGAAATTTCAACCATGTGGTCGACATAACCAAAAAGTTCACCGGATTTTCTATTCGTCCGGGTTTCCAACGACGACTGATGGTCCGGGATGGTAGTCAATCCAAGGGAATGGAATCCTGGAGGGTTTATGTTCACCTAAAATTTCATTACTGTGTTTATATTATGAATTTCATAATTTGTTTTTTTTTATTAGAATTTGTGCAGATTCCGACAGGTGATCGTAATGTGGATATTTTTATTAGGATTAAGGGGGTGTACTAATAGGGTAGAAGTAGATATAAAGGCATTTTATTATGATTTTTAAAGAAAATTATTATTTAAGTTGGTAATAGATTTAGGGAATTTTGTAAAATTAATTTTTAAGTTGGTCAACATAAGGACCAGAATCGCTTGACATGTTTTTATAAAATCGGAAGAGTATATAAACTCGCGAGATTTTTCGAAAAATAAGATCCGATTTCGCCAGCCAAGGATAGGTAAATATATACAGGATGTCTCAAAACTGACGCCCGTGCATTCTGGATGTGAGTCAGGGGACTAGAACAAATTGAAAATTGTGAAAAATTGAATCCGTTGGATTTTTTTTCTAGGGATTTTTAAAAGAAAACGTTTACCGCGAACCTGTTGTGGACCCTGAAGATGTAGTAGCTCGTATTCACGTTTGCCTTGAAGTAGGAGGCGATCTGTTTGAACATCTTTTGTGACGAATAAGTTATTGTTAAAAACTTTAAATATTAAATGTTACATTTTAGTTTTTCATTAATAACTCGATAACGAAGGACAATCGGCAAATTTTCCACTCTTAAGTTTCAATTTGTTCTAGCCCCCTGAGTCAGTTTTGAGACACCCTGTTTATTGTTTATAATTATATTATTTGATTTGTTTATTATTTTTATTAAATGTGGAATTTTTGGTAACTTTGGGAAAATTTGTGTTTGATTTATAATAAAAATTGTTGGTGTTATATGTTTTTTTTGTTTTTGTCTCAAATATCCGAAACCCTGTGTGAAGAACCAGTGGTGAAGGGAAAACATCAATTTATTTGTGTAAGTTAAGTCTCGAAACCCTTGGTGGAAACCCAGGTGTGAATGAGAGAAGTCAATCTAATTTTATTCTTGTAATTTAAGAACTCGAAACCCTGTGTGTGAAAACCCAGGTGTGAATGAGGAAAATTAGTTTAATTAGGAATCCGAAGTTACATAAAAAAATTGAGCTGGCAACATAACATGCGAGATATAGACTCACCTGGATAAATAACGTGCACACACTAACACACACACATAGTTATCAAAGAATCCAACAAATTTACAGGTTCTTTGCTTTGTTTTCTATATTGTAATATACAGAGTGGGCCAACGAAAACAGTCCAGCTTGTTTTTTCGACTTTTTAATGAATTTACAAAATGCTTGAACAGGTCAATTTTTGTTTTAAAGGGGACACTTGGTTTAGCTATTTTCACTCGAGTTACATATAAATGTAGAGACACTGTTCAAAATGTTGTCGGACATTCTGCAGCATTTCGGAAGTAATTTGACTGCATTCATCTATAATACGTTGTCGTAGTTTTTGTATAGAATTAGGTTGGATTGCATAGGTTTTACTCCTTAAATAACCCTATTCCATCGACCAGGAAGCCTTTCCTCTAAAAACTCTCTCACTTGTATTGCAGAGTGAGGGGTGCAACATCTTGTTGAAATATGAAATGAATGGCCACCCAGATCACCAGACTTATCACCGCTTAATTTCTTCTTATGGAGTTATTTAAAGAAAAAAATGTATGCAACCCAACCAAATTCTATACAAGAACTACGACAACGTATTACAAACGAATGCAGTCAAGTTACTTCCGAAATGCTGCAGAATGTCTGACAACATTTTGAACAGTGTCTCTACTATTGTATGGAAGCCGATGGTAAACATTTTCAACATTTAATCCGTTAACATACAAGTACCTATTTTTTAGATAATAAATTTTTAAAACGCTATTATTCAAAAACTACTGGTTCGAATTTTCAAAAATAAAAAACCGTTGTAACAACAAAATTATAGACTAAAAAAAAAAACGTATCGTTTAATTCCTATGCCCATTTAAAATTATTGGGGTGACAGCCCCCCCCCCTATTTAAGGGTTGATGTAATCCGAATGAAAATAGCTAACAAAAACAAAAATTGACCTGTTCTAGCATTTTTTTGTAAATTGATTAAAAAGATTAAAGGACGTTTTTGNCTCTTTTCGTTGGCCCACCTGTACCTATATGTAATTTCCTTTGTAGATATTTTGCCTGATTAAGGACGTTTTTGTTTCTATTTTTTTTTTTAGTTTTTTATTGTAAGTGCTGTATCTTTAACAATCTATCAATCCATCATTAATGGGCGATGCCCATTATCTTTTCTAGATGAATTTTCAATTTGCATTTCTATTTCAACCCTATCGCATGTAACCTATTTGTCGAATAACCCATTAAATATCTAACATAACAAGGAATTGTAGATTTTGATGATGAAGGCCCATCTTCTATAGTAGTGGATTGTAAACCGAACGTTTGAAGAAGTTTTCCTAAAGACACAAAATTTTGGTTCATTCGTTTTTTAACTCGAAGTCACAAATCCTTCAACAATTCTCTAGAAATATTTTAAATTTTTTCTCGCAAAGAATCAAATAAATACTAGATCACGTCTACCCAACGCAAATATTCTATAATATTGAAATATTATTGTAATTCAGTTATGTTAGGGAACTCAAATCTTTGAATTCATCAATTTTTAGAAATATTTCAATCATGCTCACAATGCCTAGCTGTTCCACCTGGTCTTGAAGCAAAATAATTCTATCCCATGCTTTTCCTTGACAGGTTCTTGCAATTTTGAGTTTTGAATTAAAAAAAAACTTTTCAATTTTTCGTACCATTTGCAATGCAGGTTTAAATCACCCACTCACATTTTTCGGTTACAGCATGATTATCATATTCAGAAAATCATCTTTAGTTGAGCTATATGTTTTTCGGGAAATTTTTCGCTTTAATAAATTCCTAGGAATCTCAGGGAATAACCATCTAGTTCAACCTTAGATGACTACTTGTAAGTGAAAGTTTACTCAGGACGAAATTCTGGAAACCAATATTGTTGTTTTAGTCAATTTATTTAAATTCTAATTTTATTTCATTTACTTAATCCAAGGGCACATTTTCTACAAATTACGACAGGAAATTGAGCCGTACGTAAGTAAATTTTATTTTGAAATCATTAAAACTGAAAAATAGACTGTTTTAATTTTGATGTAATACTTCTTGGAATCGTTTTATTATTGATCCAAATTCAAAATCGCTATAGCTTTATAAACCACCTACAACTCTAAAATGAATATGCCGGTAAAGTCACGAGGAAAAATTATATCATATTTTAAGCGTGTAAAATAATTAGTTAATATCTAAAATGCCATAAATACTCACATAAATTCTAATAGTTATGATTATATACAACTGACACTTCAAAACCACAAATTGTGAGGTTGACTATCTTGGTATTTTATTTAAGTTAGACTAAAACATTCTAGTCGATAGTAATGTGGTTAATAACCCAGATTTGTTTAATAAAAAAACAAGCATTGCGCTAATCCATTGTTGTAATGTGTATTTTCTTTTATGAATTATGTTATATAAGACCTCGTATTGAATAGCTATTGGTTTGTCTATAAATGTCTGGATAATGTCTCCATACTTTCTTTTTAAATTTTAAACTCTAGATAAGAATTGTGCATTAAAAGTTTCGCAATTGAGAACTTGAAGAACATTTATTTTACAGTTAATAATATCAGAATGAAAATCAGTCATATACATTATACACATATTGTAAATATGTCTCTAAGATAGATTCTTATTGTAATTGTTCCAAAAAAACCTCTTTAAATAAATACATATTCGCGTTGTACAATCATTGACAGAGTAAATGTCGTACCAATAAAACCGAAACGCACGTCGAAAATAACGACAAATGTCTTCCTCGCATCATGCTGACCGTATTTGAGAAGCAGGTACGTGACCCGTTGCATTCGATAATATTTTACGGTATATATTACTACAGCACAGAGATGAGAGCAAAATT
>JAFFZR010011069.1:0-10095 GCA_018397195.1 Lethrus apterus | reverse complement strand
TTTATAAGGATGGAAATGTAGTTTCTTCTTCATAGCTGTATGGACAGTGCCAAGTGACAGCTGTGTTAATTTTCTTGGTCTTCCAGAACTCTTCCCCTTACAGATGCAATGTTTTTCTTGAAATCGCTTAATAATGTTGTTTTTATGATCCACAAAATTATGACGATTAAAATCTATATTACTGCTGTCTAAATTGTAGAATACAAGACTCCAAGTTGTATACCCATGATCCATCTGGACTTTGAATTCCACTGCGGTAGTGGGCCATTAAAATAAAAGCATCTTCCTCAGAAGTAAATACCATTTTTTTTTAAATTGATAAGAGGAAAAACCGTATGACATAAGCAAATGACATAAAAAATAGGGTAACTTATTTTTTATCAACTTAAATTTCGAATCTGTATATTTGGTTGCCTACGCTCATCTTAATCATTTTTGAACAACCTGTATATTGTATGAATTTGTGATGAGGAAGCGATTACTCTGTACAAGTAGTCCTCACATTGGTAACTGAATAGAGAGGAAGAATTCGCTTATTTATCAGATATCTGATACACAACACGTAACGCAAGAGTTGGGAGTAATGTATACATATATAACGGTTGTTTTTTTAGAGGTATAGAACTTTAAAATGAAATAAAACACATAAAAATCATGGCCATGGTATTGTATTATTATTATTGAGGAGATAATATTATGCCATTTGTGTTTAAATATGATTTCTGGCTCTCATGAAGCGCAATCTTGAAGTCCAATTTTCGATCACTTTTTCAAGCAGCCGTTATTGGCAAAAACCTCCCACATTAACCCCATTCAATTGGGGAACGAATCATCTTTGAAGAAATATGGGCCAATGATTCCACCAGCCCCATAAGGCACACCAAACAGTAATTTTTTGTGGGTGTAATGGCGTTAGTGTGGAAGAGCTCTGGTTTCATCAAGGCGGCGCAACTTGCCACACAGCGCGCAACACAATCAATTTATTGCAGGAAACGTTTAATGAGCGCATTTTTGCGCGAAATGGGCCTGTGCATTGGCCTCCACGATCGTGTGATGTCACACCTCTGGATTTTTTCTGTGGCGATATGTAAAGTCGCTTGTCTATGCTGATTAACCGCAGACTCTGGACCCATTGAGCGCCAAAATTAGCCGTGTTATTGCCGATATACGGCCTTAGCTGCTTGAAAGAGTGGTCGAAAATTAGACTTCGAGATTGCGCTTCATTCGAGCCAGCCGCGGCCCCATATGCCAGAAATCATATTTATACACAAATGGCATAACATTATCTTTTCAATAAAGCCAATGCCATGGCCATGACCATGATTTTTATGTGTTTTATATCATTTTAAAGTTCTATACCTCTAAAAAAAAAAAAAAAAACACCCATTAGAAAGAGATAAAATTTGAAGTAAAAGAATTTTCGACTTGCATCGTCGTCAGTACGGCTGTTGTGAGCGACTAATGCTTGCCGGGCTAGCGACTTATGCCTGGTTCGACAGTTCGACAGTGTAATTTACAACTACAACAATGAGGAACACGAGTGGAAATAGAAAGAAGAAAAGTACTGAAAAATGTCAAACGAAATGGGACTAATAAAGGAAAATCTGATAAACGAGATAAACGATATACAACTGGAAAAATAGAGCAAGGAATGTCAGTGAAATGAATTGAAGTAAAGGGAATATGTCATTAAGTCAATACCTTGGGAATACGTGGTAGAGTTTAAGACTGTTTCAGAGAGAGTATTATTCTATTAAGAGAAAAGTATAAAGTATAGAATCATGCATCGTTTGAGGACCTACACTCATTTATTATGAGAAAGTAAAAACGTATAATTTAGTGTTTTAATATAGGAAGAAAGAAGATGTACAAAAAATGCGACTAAAGTGAAAAAGTCAATAGAATTTATCAGTACAATTTGAAAATAAGGAGCAAATATTTTTATCATAAAGTCATATGACATGTTACCCAGACGGGTGAATAAAAAATCAGATTCATTATGCGCTAATAAAAAATAAATAAGCAAGGATAATGAATGATGTGAGAAGTTATAAGGGTGCAGATATTAATTCAGTAAAGGTAGAATGGAAAGGAGAGCCGATGGAAGAAGTCAGAGAATGGACGTACCTAGGATGGGTCATCAGGGAGAAAAACACGTAAGTAGATCACATGAAGTATGTGACAAAGAAGCCAAAAAAAGCAAAAGAAGAGTTGAGAAGGATTCTGTGGGATAGAAGGAACAGTCAAGAATATGGAGGAGCTGTATCAACAGCATTCTAATGTATGGATCGGAGATATGGGGAGTGAAGGAACACAAGCACTTGGAGAGACAACTCCAGAGATGGACGAAGAGAGCCTTAAGATTAGAAAATCGACACCGGAATATATCGTCCTTAACGAGCCAGGGCAGGAGAAGATGGCGGTGGAATCAAGCATGAGAGCGGCGATGCGTGAGATGGGAGTGAGAGGGAGAAGTAGGGAGAATTGGACCAGAGAAATGTTACAGGAAATAATGAAGCTGAGTTCAGGTAAGGAAACAAACTAACGGGTGTTTACAAACTTCCGACATCTTAGTTGCTGTGGAGTATAAAGCGTAGGTCTTCACTTATATCGATAAACGTCAGTTAAGTTACAAATGTCATGATTGACGTTTATTGAATTAAGTAAGACCTACGCTTTATACTCCACAGCAACTGAGATGTCGGAATTTTGTAAACACCCGTTAGATATGCATAGGAGAGCAGGAGTGGAAATGGAAGCAGGAGGATGGTGCACAAGGTAGAAAAAAGGTGGAAAGAGGTGGACGGACAGTGGAGGTTAGAATGTTGTATGGGGCAGGAGTACAGCAGATGCAGATTTTGTCTAGGGAGGGATAATTGGGGACATTGGTGATCGGATTGCAAGGACGTGAACCAGGAAGAGGACAAAACGTCAGGAAGGAGGTAGTGGAAAACTATAAGTGAAGGATTTGAAACTCTGAGAAAAATAAAAGAGAAAATAGAGCAAGAGATAGGGAAGAAACAAGGGTTATTAAAGTTTGAGATGTATGTTTAATGTATTATGTTAATGCAAAAATTTTTTACTAATTCAGATTATTTCCTAGTAATGATGAAGATTGATGAGGAGCTACGTAGTAAGCAAATTGGAAAAACACTTACATAAACCGATATGACATTGACCGTTTAAAGGATGAAGAAATTACTAACCTAATCAGAAATGTTTATCCAGAGGTCAAGAAAAGTAATACAAAACAGCACTTATTGACATAATTGGGAAGTTATAAGGTTGGGTTGAACACTTCGAAGAATTGTTAAATGATAATACCGATATTGCTCAAGATGTCATAAGTGGAAACTTGGAAGACGATACAGAAAAGTACGGAATTTAACGGAACTGGAAATAAGAAATAGAAAAAATAACAAGTGTAGGGGAAAACTGGGTTCAAGCTGACATTTTTAAGGTGGCTACGTTTAAGAAGATGCTTACGTTTAGAAAATCGGCTAAGGCTAATTTGGAAAGAAAATAAACTATATGGATATGAAAGAAATGCAATTACTTGCTCAATACTTAAAAAGGGAAATAATACTGTATCCAACAATAAATTCTTCTTGGGTGCTCTTTATAAAATACTTGCACCGATGATCGGTGAAAGGGAGAAGCTAAATATGTATGGAAATAAGTTAACAAGAGAATATAAGGGTGAAGAGAGGATTTCGAAATGGCAGATCAACGATAGATGAATAACAATAACTAGGCTTAGTGTTAACGAAAACCAAAGAGTGAATAAGATGTTGAAAACCTATATCACTGAAAGGAAGTAATAATAGGGTAACAAACAAAGTTGTAGTGATTGGGACTTGAAAATGATAAATTCTAAATTAATAATCATAATTACAAATTTAGGAGTTTACAGAACTGTTTTTACTCGACTGTAAATTTTTCACGAACTTATTTAATATAAGCTATTAGCACATTTCTTTCAGAAATCTAAATATTTTAAAGCGGAGTTAAATGGGGACAAATGCGACAAAGATGGACGAAAAGGACCCTATGGCTAGAAATATCCACGCCCGAATACATCGTGTTAAATGAAACGGGCCAGGAAAAGATGGCAGTGGTAACGCGAAGGAGGGTGGTCAAGTACGAGGTGGGAGGGTGAAGCACAGGCAGCTGGACGAAAATGGTCCTGCTGGATGTAATAAGAAGAGGCTTGCTACTGGGGGTGCTGTTAACATGGGAAAGGGAGAGGATTCAAATGTACAGAATAGCTGGAGTTGGAGAGGGAAGCCGGAGAGACCAGGGAAGTGGAACAGAAGGTGGTGATTTCCCATTCAACATTTTAGGATTTCCTCCAGTTATAAATTGAAATCAATGTATAACATTTTGTTCCTTTCTTCTGTTCGGGGTACTACCATATTTTTGAAATTCACTGATTCTGCCGTTTCGTAAGGTCTAAAAGTGTACACGTTTTGTTGATGCATCAGGGTGTTTTAGCTTTCTTCAAGGTGGATGATACGCTCTGAGGAAGATCTTTGTAACAGAGGAAAAACTTTATTTCTTTTAAACCTTACACGGTATCCATCCGAAAAGCATTGAATTCGTATAATTTTTCTCACATTTCGGAGGAACAATTTCTTCCAAAATTTTAATTGTGCTAAACGTGAAATAAAATATTGTTTTCGTTTCATATATTTTTTCCTGCGTTACTCGCTTGACCCCTTTCTTTATTTATAAAATTTCTCAAACCAATTTGTTTTCCAGCCTCTTCTTTTTTGCTTTCTTCTTTATCGCGGAGCCATTAGCATAGTTTTCCACCTCCTCTACACTTGCTAACTGCTCATAGGATATAATTTTTATATTTATTTGCAGCATATTTGTTCATACAACGTTATCTATTTTTTCCCTCCCAACCGTTTCGTGTTTTTATAAATTACCCTTATCTATTTTCTTCCTTGCCAATCCTTTCGTATTTTTACCTCATATGATCTTATTATGTACAATGGGACACTCCAACACTCCGTTAAGTCTCACCCCCTTTTGTGACGTCACGGACGCGAAAGGCTTGAACACTCTGAACAACTTTTGATCAGCTGTTTAAAAGCTGTTCAAAGATGATCAAAGCTGATTGAGGCTGTTTAAATCTGTTCAGAGCTGTTAACCGTGTTTAATGGTTGAAAGCTCAAGAATACAATATCATTTAAAGCACTTGCAACCAAGTCAAAATGTAAAAAAATGTGTCAAATGAATTACAATGTTTTTTAAATTGTGTAAAATGTTCAATACTGCATACTTTTTCTAAAAAAAAAAAAAAACATCTAATTTATAATGGCAAAAATTAATATGGATTAATATGATTTTCTAATTTCAATTATCATCTGCTCTATTGCTCTTACCGGAAATGCAATTGTTTCTCCAAATCGACTATTTTCTTATTGTCCTTGTCTCTTCTTTTTAATGTACCTACTCGTAGTTCTTCCAGCTCTCAACTTTCAATTTGCTGCCCATCATACCTTTAAAGTTTGTCATTTATTCTTTTATTGTTTGTTTATTTTAAACTGCAATTTCCGTTTTCTTCAACGTGTTAATCGTCTATGCATTCTTCATCTTCCTTTGCGATTCCATATACAGCGTGATTTTTTGAAAACGATCCGCCTGAGATATTTCAGAAACCAAAAGGAAATTAAAAATTTCCGTAAACAGATACACTTATATGTCAAGGGGGAAACGATTTGACCTATGATTCACACTTTTGACATTTACCCCTGCGCCCCCACGAATACCTCCCCAAAAATTTTAAATGGAATGACCCATCGCGTGGTATCTCAAATGAAAGCTTATCTTATAAGGATTATGGTGATGTGTCACTTGTCCAGGTTTTTTATTTTCTCATACATTTTATGAGAAAGTTTATCATTGCCACTACAAGAACGGTAAGCGCTATCGAAACCTAATTTTAATCAGTTGGGCCTGGAAAAAAAGAAAGCTTCCTTTCCGTTAAGTCTACTTCACCATACTACATTGGTTTCCGTAAAAATGGCGTACTCTATTGCTGAAAGGGTGGAAGTTATCTACATTTATGGTGCCGAGCAATGTGCTCGTGCCACAGCAAGAGCTTTTAATCAAAGACATCCAAATAAGCATATGGAGCATAAATACGTTCGCGAACTTGTGCAAAAATTTGAAGCAACTGGATCGGTAAAGAACAAGAAAAGGCATGCTAATAAGGTAGTAGATGAACTGGCGGAGATGGAAGTAATTGGAAATTTTACCATGGAGCCAACCAGTTCTTTGGGTCAGGTTGCAGCATCCACCGGACTTTCTTACTCGTCGGTACGCAAAGTGAAAAAGCTGTTTAAATTTCATCCTTACAAGATGCAGATGTTGCAAGAACTTATCGAGGGCGATTGCGACCGACGGCTAGAATTTTGCGAAACTATGACCGAAATGATCATTGCGAATCCAAATTTAGTAAAAAACATTTGCTTCAGTGATGAGTGCAGTTTTTACTTAAATGCCCTCGTGAACAAGCAGAATGTACGACATTGGAGCGACGAAAATCCGCATATGACAAGAGAGGACCATAAAAGACCTCAAAAGATTAATGTTTGGGCAGGAATACTAGGTGATTCACTGGACTCATATTCATTAATGAAACGTTAAATGGTGACGTCTACTTGAATATGTTGGAGAACATCATCGATCCTCTAATAACTGAAGAAGTGGAAAACCAGCTTGATGAAGAAGGTAATCAAATACTCGACGCATATCAATTGTTCTTCCAGCAGGATGGTGCTCCACCGCATTATGCTGCGAATGTTCGTAACTGGCTTAACCGGAGATTTCCAAATCACTGGATTGGTAGACGTGGAAGAATCGAATGACCTCCACGATTACTGGTCCTCACAAGTCTTGACTTCTTCCTTTGGGGTCATTTAAAGTCAGTAGTTTATAAGCCTAAACCGATAGATTCCATTCCATGAGAAACTTTTCAGAAAGTAAGGCAAGAATTTGAAAACCGGCTTTACTGCTGCATAGATACCAATGGTGCTCATTTTGAGCAGTTCCTGTGAATGTTCTTTTTTTCAGTTTTGTTAAAATGTTATTTCCAACGCCTACATAGATGCTTAAAGACTTATTATTCTTATCCTAATGTAAAATTGATCATTTCACAATGCTAAATAAAAAAAATGCGCAAGTGACACACCACCTTAATCCTTATAAGATAAGCTTTCATTTGAGATACCACGCGATGGGTTATTCCATTTAAAATTGTTGGGGAGGTATTTGTGGGGGCGCAGGGGTAAACGTCAAAAGTGTGAATCATAGGTCAAACCGTTTCCCCCTTGACATATAAGTGGACCTTTCTGAAATTTTTAATTTCCTTTTGGTTTCTGAAATATCTCAGGCGGATCGTTTTCAAAAAATCACCCCGTATAGTGAGTTGGGGTAAGATCGACCGCGGGGCAAGTTCGAACGATGCCTGTAGAAACTGCACATGCGCCGCGTTCGCTGTTCCTATTAGGTAGTTTCCAAGACGTCAGATTTGAGCACGTGTCCAGCTGGTTAGCGAGTCGTTGAAACTTATGAATTTATATAAATTTGTTTGAGTTCGATCTTACCCCAACTAATCGAAAATGCGTTTGATCTTACCCCAACTCACCTTAATTTTATATATGAATACTCAACATATTTAATGCTTTCTTTTTTCTCCTTCTTCTTTTCTTCTAGTAATTTTTTTGTCTCGCCACCACCAACTTTTCTGCCGTGTCTTTCATCTCTGTATTTATTCCTCTCTCTCTCTCTCTCTCTCTCTTTCGCTCCATCTCTTTCACTGTTTTTGGTTCTTACCATTCTGATTTTCTGAAAGAAATCGCTGAAATTTCTTTCGCCGACTTTCGCTTTACTAAAATAAATTCATTTTATAAAATTTCTTTTAGCACGTGTTCTTTCTCTTAATTTTAAATCTTCTATTAACGTACTTGTCGTTAAATATATTTTCTGAACCTAATTTTCCGTTTTTCTTTAACATTTTGTATGCAGAATATCCTCATTCTGATACACACCAATCATATTTTATTTCCGTCTCTGATCACTCCTCTGTCAATCCTATTACATCTGTATCTGTTCGCTTCTTTCCAAAAATTCCATTTCCGTTGATTTTACTTTCTCATTCCTTCAGTTTTCTCAAAGTATTATTTTGTCAGCCAAGTAGCCCATATTTCAGTTTTGCTTTATTCTCTTTCAATACAGATACTGATTTGTTTCATTTATCTCTCTCTACATTTCACCTCAAAATTTGAAGATTCTAGTTGGTGGTCTAATTTCTTCCTTGATCACATTTATTCACTTCCCTAGCCCATTTCTATCCACCATTTTTCTTTATAATTTTGTTTCGATTTTCTGTATTTATTTGCGTTAATATAATTTTTTTTCCAATAATTCACCTTTTTTCTTGTATTATTTTTTCCCATTGCTCCATCTGACCATTTGTTCCAAGTTGGAGGGGCTTAACTAGACTGAGAGGATTAGGTTGCGGCCACGACCGTCCTACAGATGTTAAAGTCTATTCTACTCTGCAAGGATTAGGGAAGCAGAATAGTTAATCGCAACGCCAATTCAAGGTCAGCAATATTGTAAACTTAAATCTGTAATATAAATTTACAATGTGCTTCCTAAGACTTGAATCCTAGACCTTGATATTACTGACCTACTGACTAAGCCACTAGGCCAGCAATCCCCTATTGATTATATTATGCAAATTTAGTTCGTATTTTGTATTTTATATATCTTTAGTTATATATTCTATTTTTAAGAAAAATGTCCAAATCCGTCCCCAACAAGCCGGACAACGTGTTTAAATCTATTTTTGTCCGTGTTCAGTTACATAATCTATTGTTTGCGCTTGTTTTAAAATAATTTTACGAACGCCAGAAGTGACATGCGGGAATAGGATAAAGATAGAAAAATAAATGATAGAGATAATGCCTGTTCATCGTCACATTACAATGCTTAATGTCACGTTGTGCTGCATTGGCAAAAATGCAAAGCCTGTCGATGAACTTGCATTACTTCGTGGATGTAAATGACACGTTGATGCGATCGAGAAAAAAAGAAGAGGATATTACCTTTTCGTCGCAGTTAGAATCGAGAACGATTATATGACATAAAATAAAATGATTTTCGATCAAGTGAGAGATTTGTGTTTATAGAATAGGTACGATTATTTCGACTAAACATACAATAATTTGTTAAATTGTTATTATTAATAATTTAGTAAAAGGTACTCACCAAAAGCACATTGTTATTATGGCCATGATTGATCTCCTAAAATGTTTTGATTAAACAAATCTCAGCTTGATAACAGTCAAATGTCCTTTCAAAGATAACGTTACATAATGTATTTTTGGTCGTTTATTTGTTTTGTATTTTAAATAAACATTCTTCTTCGTTCCTACAGAAATCTCTTCTGCGGTCGGATTTGTGTATGGTTATCGACATCGTAAAGTAAGTAGTAAGTAAAGTTAAGGGCTCTTCTGGGCTGTTATGAATGAGCGTGCCTACATCTCGTTTGATTTATTTAATGTTTAATGTTTAAAATCACTAGCGCATATATAATTTTTTATTCTATTATTATTATTTATTTTTTATTTATTATTATTATTATTATTTATTATATTTATTATTCGATTGAGGAGTGAAGCTGAAAAATGGGGGGGGGGGTCGATGACATTTGCGGATGATATAGTGCTGATGGCAGATGGGAAATAATTTGGAAGGTTCCTGGAGAAAAGGGGCGGAGAAGGCCAAACTAATGGAGCAAGGAGGAGAGAAATGAAAATAATGTAGAAAGGGGAGGTAATTGAAGAAGTGAGAGTGTGGATATACTTAGGATGGGTGGCGAGGGAAAACAACACATATAATAATAATAATAATAATAATATATTTCAAGTCCAACAGGTACACCCATTAACAGGACATATAAAAATCTATTAACATAATTAAAAAATTAACTTAAGTAAAGGAAATAAATATATCATCTACTTGTTTGTTTACATTCCTACACATATTATAAATCGGTGCTCTAGTCAGTATATT
>JAFFZR010011059.1:0-11122 GCA_018397195.1 Lethrus apterus | reverse complement strand
TGAAAATTGTGAGCCTTACATAACATTTTGCGCTTTCTAAGAATTAGTGAAACATCAAAGGAGTTACTGGGAGGAAGTGTACCTTATTTATCAACAGGTATATCAGTGTAATATTTATGAATGTTCAATATATCTGTCAAATCTTATTAATACTTCTTTATTAAAGCATAATAATTATAAAAAATGTATTATTGTTATAACAAATCTCTGCTGCATCGATTTGTAAAGATTAATTTCGTTCTTTTTAAATTATTATTAGTGAATAGATTTGCTTTTGCTTGTATTAGTGAAAATAAATTGATATAATTTCTCGTATTTTCCATAGGGATAATTATTTGGTTGTTTCTAAGGAAAAACGCACGGAATTAAATTAATTAATTTTTTTATAATACTTGCAATAATTTTATGTGTATTTTAATTTAAATACCCCCACCCGGCGATTTTACAATATCGTAAGTTTCTTCCAGTTCGTTGGATGGCGCAAAACATGGTTCTCAATCGTGATAAATAAGATTCCTTTCTATCCTGTATAGGTTATTATTATCTGTGGTGCTAACTCTTTGTCTTTGTCAGCAATAGTTTTTCTGTTGTTATCGCTGCTTCTTTGATCTTCTTGAAAAATTCCAGATATATTTTTCTTTTTTTACGAATTTGTTGCTCACTTTGCTCGCTTTTTTAGAATCGGCAGTACGGATACGAGAGATACGAGTCTTTTGGTTGTAGCTGAATTAGACGCTTGATGTATTGGATCCTTCTCTTGTAATCGCCCATGGCTCAAAAACCATTGAACAATAATATACGAATCTTATCGTTAAACTTTTCTCTACATTTATTTCTACACAACTTCAGTTTCATTTCTTTAGCAGCCACTCATTTATTAGTTCTTTTTGTATACTCTTTGTAGGCCAGGTTATCATATGGCTGAAGAAGGCATGATTTATAAATCTAGGAAATCTGAGGAGAAAAATGACCGGATCCTCATACCTAGAACATTAGTTAATAAATTTATTAGAGATTTTCACGATTTACCGTATGCTGGACATCAAGGCATACCTAAAACACTTGATTTATTAAAGAATAGAATGTTTTGGCGAACAATGAGTCAAGATGTTAAGGAATATGTCAGGAAATGCCATTCTTGTAATCAAAGGAAAACGGCTAATAACCGAAATCCAGCCCCTTTGCAGTTGTTTAATTCAGTAAATCAACCATTTGAATTGACCGCTATGGATATCGTTGGACCTTTAGTTACCACCGATAACGGAAATAAATATATATTAACCTTCCAGGATTATTTTACTAAATATCCTGAAGCTATACCGATACCTGATCAAAAGGCTGATACAATAGCTAAAGCTTTCGTTGAAGTTATTATAAGTAGGCATGGCGTGCCACAGAAATTATTGACTGATCAAGGAAAGAAGTTCGTTTCGGAACTGTTTAAAAACGTATGTAAAATGATGCGCGTTGAGAAAATCCAGACGACGATTGAACGAACTCATCGTGTGCTTAAAGATATGCTTTCACACTATGTAAGCAAATCGCAACGTGATTGAAACCAATGGATTCCATTTGTATTAATGGCATATCGTGCCACTATTCATTCTTCGACAGGAGAAACTCCGTTTTTCCTGGTACATGGGAGAGGCATGATGTTACCCTATCACGATATTTTTAAGCCAAGCGAACGAAAATATGATTATGATAGAAATTATGTATCCGAGATGATGGAACGATTAAGGAATGCATTTTCATTGGTACAACGAAAACTGCACAAGACGGCAGAGTATCGAAAAACTTATTATGATAGGAAAACGAAAGATCAAAACTATCAGATTGGTGGAGCTACCCCGCATAATGCCAGAATCAACGTTGACTGGTTAAATGCTACATTTGGAAACCGATGGCTGGGAAAACCCATGGACCAATTAGGTGGCCTGCACGTTCGCCAGATATTACACCATTAGATTTCTGGCTTTGGAGGTATCCCCAAAGCCAGATATCAAGATATCGTTTACCTTACAGAATCAGAGAACGAAGAGGTATTGTAACACAAAATAATCACTGCGTGCCAAGAGATATCCCCCGCTCTTATTTTAAATGCATCTCGTGGAGTAACTAGGACATGTCAGTTATGTATTGAGCATGGTGGTGCCCAACTTGAACAATACTTGTAAATTCGTTTGACTTACATTTTTAGTTAAAAATTAATTGATTTAATAACCTTTTGTTTAATTTTGACTCTTAAATAAATTTTTTTTAATCTATAATTTAATTTTCTACTCAGAGTTACGCCAGATGTATTAAAAAACGTGTCACAATGCAGTCTGTAATTGGGTTGTGACATGCATAGCTCACGTTGTCGGAAAGAAAGAATATTTAAAAAAAAAATTGTGCAAATGCATATTTGATTTTTGATTATATGACTGAATTAAGAAAATAATACTCTATCAAACTGGGTGCTTAAAATCATATGTAGCCATTAAAAAAAAAAAAAAATTGACTATCGCCCGTTAATACCTGTGGTCCAAAGGGAAGCAAAAATATTACTGTCGCGTAGTACTTTTAGAGCTATTTTTTATAGTTTTTTGCTTTTCTGAATCGGACCACAAATAACGAAGTTATAGCCTGGTTCTTTTTTAGGATCCACCCTGTATTATATTTCTATGCAACATAATTAAAGTAGACTCACAAATTTAATGGGGCCATGTACAACTACAAAGGTTAGACTGGTTAAGTGAAACTTGCTATAAAACAATTTCCCGTCGTAGTTATTTTCGCTCGATGGATTTCTAGTTCTTGTGCAGCACGCGTCTTATTAACGGGAAGTCAATTTTAAAAAATAATGTGCGACATTGTTACGCTCGGACTATTGCAACTGCACGACAATTTGTCACGCCAGTTTTAAAGCACACCTTAAACTTATGTCTTAAGTTTGTGTCTTTGATGATCCACATTGAAAACATATTGTGTTTAACGTTTTGAAAAGTTTGTGAAAATGACTACCATGTGTTTAGTTTTGCTATTGTTTATCGGAAATGGTATTTTCTGCGTCTACTGTATAACAGAGGCACGTTTAGTGCAGGTAATGATAAATCGAATTTAAAAGTTGTGGTTTTATGTAATGGAGAAAATATTTTTATTGCATAGGAAAGATTTGTTTCAATATGAGAACGTTGTTCAGTGTTGTATATTTTTAAATATATAGCTTCAAATTATTAATTATATCGCACGCATTAGTTTTTTTTTTTTTTTTACTTTTTGAAGAATACATAGTTTAGTGGCGGAGAAAATCTGAAATTTTAGTTTCGTTATTGAACCGTAATAACATTTTATTTTTTGAACAATACATTTATAAGTTTATATAAAAATTGAGTGTAACGATTTTTCAAATTCAAAATTCGATCTTAAAGTTTAACTTGCAAGACGTCACATAATCCTAAAAATCTGCCATTTTGTGACATGACATGACATATTTTGTGATAAATATTGACTGCAGCATTACAAATTAGTTGCATGACGAAATTATGTGCATCAGTAATAAAATTAAATGCCTTAAAATGTTGGTACCATATACATTTTTTGTGGCATATTTCTAAACACAAACCCATCGTTTTTGCTAATTTGGTTTTGAAATAAAGTCAGCTCTCAAACTTTCATCATTTATTTTTCCTGCAGCTGTATGAACAAAAAAATTTCACATTTAATGTACTTATTAAGAAATGGGTAAAAAATTATGCAATCTTTCAAAATTACTCGTCATATTCATATTTTAAAATTGCACATTGGAAAGTATATTTTGCGTTATACCAAAATGGATGGCATAATTACATTAACATACGAATGAATTATATTTTATTTTTATTAATATATTTTATTATCTTATTCACTGTTCCCAAAGTTGCCACCATTTTGACACTCAAAATCATAATATTTCCACATGTAAAAATATACAATGACAAAGTATTAAGAAGTCAAAAAAATGTCGTAAATATGATTTTGATTGTTGTAAATTATTTCTCTTCTGTTACGCCTGTTAAATCAGAACAATATGAATGCGTGACGACCTCAATTTAACGAGTGGAACATCGTATTGAAGGAGAATGAATTTTGATGCAAAATATACGCCAAAATCCATTTAAACTGCCATCATAATAATGACTTGCCGATCTTTTACTACGCATAATTTGCTACCTTGTAAAAAATAATATATTTTAAAAGTTAAATACCCGGTGATTTTTTGAAAACGACCCACTCTGGATATCTCAAAAAATAAGGCGATAACGAAAAAACACTTAAACACCTCAATTTCTATTACAAAGGGGCTTTTAACATTTTGCTGAAATATGTATCACTCAACCATTCCCCCCCAACAACCCCACCCCCCTGGAAATCTTAAATGGGATGATCCACGTTGTGACACCTCATTGGAAAGGTAATTTTATCAGTAATCTAACAGAGCATGTTTTTCTACAATTTCTTGATTTTTACAAAGTAGGATAATTGACGAATGCCGAAGAATTCCTAGAGAAATATTTCAACGGGTCAGACAGGAATTTGTAAACCGCCTGTACTACTGTATGGAGAATAACGGTGGTCACTTTGAGCATCTCTTGTGAATTTCATTTTTTTCATCTTAATGTTCATACTTTCAGAATAAGAATTATAAAAATACTTTGTTCTAAAAATTCGGAGTTTCATTTGACAATGCGCATCATGAAATTGTAGAAAAACATGCACTGCTGGATTACTGATAAAATTACCTTTCCAATGACGTGTCACAAGGTGAGTCATTTGTAATAGAAAAAGTGTTTTTTCGTTATCGCCATATTTTTTGAGAGATTAGGTTATATTGTCTATGAGTAGGATTTTCAAAAGTTTGAATGGTGTAGTAAATAATTACACAAATGACGATATTTTAAATTTATTTTTTATACATAGAGAATGTGGGAGAGCAATGTATAGAACATGTACTTTTAACGAAAGATATCCAAATTTGCCAGCAATGACGAAGAAAAAATTTTGAAAGGTGGAATCAAATTTTCTGCTATTCGGAAAAGCTGAAAATTTGATTCCGATTTTCTAAATTTTTTCTTCGTCATTGCTGGCAAGTATGGATATCTTTCGTTAAAAGTACGACATGTTCTATACACTACTCTCCCACATTCTCTAAGTATGTAAAATAAATTTTAAATATCTGTATTTGTGTAATTATTTACTACACCAGCCATTATGTCTTTATACTAATGTCAAACAAAAGACAAGTCAAATTAGATAATCATAATACTTAATTATAATGACATCCTAAGATTACTAAACAAGGGATAAACGGCATTCTTAGGGGAATTATTTAGAAACCTGCTTATAACTAGGAAAAATGGGTTGTATGCCTTAAACAATCGATGTAAAATTACTAAGCGCATTTAAAAATGCAGTAATATACAGGAGGTTCCATTTAAAAAAATTGACTTTTACTGAGTTGAAGTTGTTGAAAGTTGTCGCTAATTTTGAGCGGCCATCTATACTGCCCTGCTAAGCGAAAGTGCAGTATGTGCAAAAATGGCCAAAATGATGTTAGCGTTATATTTGAAAAATGACTATTGTAGATAATTCAAAATGTTAAAGTTACCTACTTAAGAAACACGTGTTTCACTACGCAGTTAACCATAAAGTCTCTTAGCCAAAGTCACATTTAAAAAGTCGCATATATCAAATGGCTGTTTTGCACATACTGCACTTTCGCTTAGCAGGGCAGTATACTTCCTGGTAACTTTAACATCACCATTCCGTTGCCCATGGTATCAACTAGCAAAATGCCAAAAATGAAGATTTCAGGTGCAGTACTTCCGGAAATACAGAATTTTCAATATACCACTGCAATTGGTAAAATTTATTTAAAACAACAACAAACTCCAAAACGGCTAGATTTGAGTATAGGGCACCCTTATAAGTTTTGGTGTAGATTTGTGAGTAGAATCTGAAAATCGATGAAAAAATATAACATTCCATTTAAAATAACAAAGTTGGTATGCACTTCCGGTACAACCGGAAGTGATACGAGAGCGCCAATAATTTAGAATAAGAGATCAGTTGGTGTAGCTTATAATTCCAAGTGATTAGAGTTGATATATTTCTGGAACACGGAAAGGTTCTAACGAACCACTTTCGTGAATGACCCTGTACAATTATCGCTGGAAGAAGGCCAGGAATTCTTGAGTGCTGTAAGAGCGAATGTTATGTCACTTTTGAAGGCCTTATGTTCAAGTTGCTGCAGCTCTTGAGGTAAAGCATTGAAATGCTTTAAATTTAGCAATTGCTCTTTCGTTTGTTCCCAAAGCAGCAAGTTTTGATGTCCAGGTTTCTGGCGAATACGGATCGTACCTCTTGCAGTTGCACCCATATGTATGTCGCTGGCAGGGTGATAATTCCAAGTTTCGGGAATAAGGCTCTACAGCTGACGTCCTGTGCCACCATTTCGATGGCTCTTATTGCTTTTTGCTGCAGCACAAAGATTTTTTCCGCATGTGCAGAATTACCCCAGGCTGAGATGCTGTGTCTCATAATGAAGCAGGGCGTGATATGCTGTTTTAGCAATCAAAATCATAATACAAAATTTCAATTCGTAACCAAAAACCGGCATAAAACGCCGTCTTGAATATCTTCGGGATTCGCGTTGTAAATAGCTGTTTTCAGCTTCAATAATATGTTTACATGTCATTGCCATGTTAGTACAGAAATTGTTAAAAATTCTTCTTCAGCTAACTTCCTAATGCAGGATATGTTAAATGCAATATTTCGCCTTCCAACATTTGTTTTTCCAATGACCCACACCTTTTCGATTGGATTTAAATCTTGGTGATATGGTGGTAGGCGTAAAACAATGTGGCCATGTTCCTCAAAGAATCTAGCACATTTATATTTGATGTGTTGTCCTTTATGTTGCGTAATCAGACTATATAATTGTGGCTTCGATATGTCGTGCGTAAAACTAAACCTTTTTTTAGTCAGCCATTCAATAATGTCCGATTTTTTAGAACGTTCTTGTTTATTGTGGTATGTGCCGTTGTCACAAACAACTATCGATTTTTCCAGGAGATTTGAAATTAATTGGGTTCTTACCCATTTCTCAAAATTTTCGAAACTCATGTCATCGTGGTAGTCACCGCTCTTGGTCCCAGATTCAAACATCAACAAACTGTTAGAGATGAACCTCATTTCACCACCTGCATGGACAATAAATAATTAGTCGTTTCCCTTTTCACACTAGTGTCGATAAACCTTGCTATGGCTTGTGTGGATGTATGTTTCGTCCAAAAATACGATTGGGCAACCTTCTGATCTGAAATATTTAATTTTCTGCAAGTAATTTATTCTCTTGAGACGAATTTGGTTGTTTCAATCAACAGCTTCCTGTTATCGTGTATTTTCATCCATTTAAAAGCCATGTTTTTCACTATTGTATGCAACGATGTCTGTTTACCTTCCCAATGAAGCTCATTATTTAGCTATTCCTGCAGGCGGTACTTTGTTTGTGCTTCCTTCACTCATATGAAAATTATAAATAATGTTCCTAATATCTTCCAGTTCGCAATTTTGGAGATTTGTCTTATAATTAATTATAGCATGCAACCAGAGCAACTTAAAAATATAAAATCATACAGGTGTTTCACCAAATTTGTATCTCTTTAAATAAAAGAGTTAGCTATTGTAGAATAACACCCAGAATGCAGGGAATTATTTTTTTAACTCTTATAATTAATTATAGCAGGCAACCAGAGTATCTTAAAAGTATAAAAATATACAGGGTGTTCAATTAAAAAAAATTAATCGTTATGCTTGTATCTTAGCAACGCGATGTTGTTTTGTTTCATAATTTATTGCATGACATGCGCATTGCAAGGTACTTAAACTTTGTCCATTTAACCAAATTTGTATCTCTTTAAATAAAAAAGTTAGCTATTGTTTCCCGTGAACAGACTGTATATACCGTGTGAAAAAAGCTTGTCGGATATTTTACGCAATTATAGTATTGATGGAAACAAACAAAAAAATCTTAGTGAACATTAGTCCGCAACTCAACTGTTTCTAAGATATAGTCGATTTTCTGTTTTAAAATCAAAAATTTGATTTTTGTGTTTTGAAAGTAGTCTTTGGGAAACAACTTATTGTGACTTAAAATTAGTTTTGTCACTAGATTACTTATCATTGACATCATTTTCTTTCTGTTCGCAAAGTATGGCTGATTACGTGATTACACAATTGCAGAAATGGCAGAAATTCTCAAGACTTCATCAACGGCTGTAAGAAACTGGTTCATTTAAAATTACTAATGGAAGTGCTAGTAGACCTAGATTATTTTCTACTTCCGCAGTAGAACTCGATATTTTGAGACGGATAGAAGACAAACCAAGTATTAGTACTCGAACACTTCCCGCAAAACTGAACATCAGTCATGTCCTGATTTGGAGAATTCTGCCCGAACAGCAGCTATTCAACGCGTGCAAGTTCTTGCTGCTCTCGATTATGATGCACGTAGGGATTTTTGTCAGTGGGTAAGAAAACTGGCATTAAATCCTAATTTTGCTGCTCAGATTTTGTTTAGTGACGAGGCTGGGTTTACAAGAGAGGGAATATTCAATGCAAACTGTATCACCAAAATCGCTTTTCACTAAATGTTTGGTTTGCTATTTTTGGAGACTGTTTAGTTGGTCCGGTATTTCTCCCTAATCGATTAACGGGAGAAGTATACTTGGATTTTTTAAGAAATGAATTGCCCGATTTGTTGGAGACATTGCACTTTTTAACAGATTAATGGCCGTTTGCACCTGTAACGATTAAATGTTAAACGAAAATTAAACCGTTAAACTATATGCGCCAGTCTGTAACTGCCAGTTAAATTGGCTCTAAGCTAAACCCTACTTGTTCCACAGTTTAAATTGTATTTAACAGTAAAGTGTCAAAAGACAGAATGAGACGACGCAACGTCTTCAGTAATTAATTTTAATCGGAAGTTTACTAAACCGACATTTAACCATTACAGGTGCAAACGGCCATAAATTTTCGGGTAGATCAAAAAGTCCTCTTTTTGACAACACATGTAGGGGTTTTATAACAAAATTTAAAAAATATTTGCACCCATCATGATAAATCATAAAAAAATTTAAACGAACAATCATTTTCTCGCCTATCACATAGACAGATTTACTTGTCATTTGATGAAAAGTTTAAATTCACATCAAATCATCATGCGTTTGAGCGAAATATGGGCGGAGAAAAGCTGCCGATGACGAAACAAGCTTGTCGATCCTTTTGGAAGTGGAGGATAATCCTCATTTTTCGTCTAACGAGCTTGGCCTAAATTATGATATTCATCTGTCCTAAGACTTTTAAAACGTGAAAAGTATCATCCTTACAAGATTCAGTTGGTTCAAGAATTGTCAGAGGACGATCCTGATCGACGGACGGAATTTTGCGAAATATGATGAACATTTGCCAGGAACATCCAGAATTCGTAGAAAAACTGTTATTCTCAGATAAGACTACATTTTATGTCAATGAAACAGTTAATAGACAAAACTGTCGTTACTGGGCAAGAAATAATCCACACTGGATGCAAGAAGGTCATTCTCAACACCCACAAAAACTTAATGTATGGGCAGGAATTATTGGTGATCACATTGTTGGGCCTTATTTCTTCGATAGTAATATTACTAGTGACATTTACCTAGGCTTTCTTCGAAACACTCTCCTCCCCACTTTAGTTGAATTATTAGAATTATTGGAACCAGGTTTACCCAATAATGAGATTTGGTTTCAACAAGACGGCGCTCCCCCGCATTCTGCTACCAATGTACGGGCATACCTACATGAAATTTTTCCAAACAGATGGATTGGTAGACGGGGGGCTAAAGAGTGGCCCCTAGGTCACCAGATCTCACACCGTTAGACTACTTTTTGTGCGGATATTTAAAAAGCAAAGTGTATCGAAATCGTCCTCAAAATTTAGATGATCTAAAAGAGCGTATTAGAAGAGAAAATAGGGCAATTTTCCTACTGACAAGAGATGAACGGTGACCATTTCGAACACTTATGATTTATCATGATGGGGGCAAATATTTTTTAAATTTTGTTATAAAACCCCTACAACATGTTATGTTGTCAAAAAGAGAACTTTTAAATCTACCCGAAAATGTCAAAAAAAAAAAAAAATGAAACCCAGTAGGCCATGAAAATGAAGTCGCAAAAGAAAATTTTTACCGTCACATAATGACTTTTTTACAAAATCGCTATACCCCTTAAAGGATTTTTCTGTAAAACCTCTATGATAGATATAAATGAATTTATGCGTTACTTTTAACGCGCACTGTATGTAGTTTATGCACGACGGAGCTCCTACACATTTTAAACTGGCGTCTTTGATTGTACCTTTTGTTTATTTTTTTTAAATCAAAATTACAAGGGGGGTGGATAGGACGGGGTAGTCTAACTGCATGGTCTCCTAGGTTCTCTGACTGGACACCTCTCGATTTTTATATTTGGGACATCTAAAACAATTAGTGTACGCACGACCTGTCAACAATTTGGAAGAATCTGGCAACGAATCGTAAAGTGTTGTGGAGAAATTCAGAATTGAATTGAATGTGCATACATTGTCATCAGAATTTCTTTGTAATTTTGACTAAGACTTTTTTGTTTGTTTTCATCAGTACTATAATTATGTAAAATATTCGACAACCTTTTTTTAACACCCAGTATATTTTTGAATATTTTGACTAATTCTCCATTTAATTGTGACAAAACTTTATTTTTCTTTAAAAACATTTTAATGACCATTTTTATCTTGGCTACGATCGATATAGAGTCATTCCGATTAGAAACCAAATAAAAGTTATAAATACAGGGTGAGTTTTTTTAGATGTTTAGCATGGGGATCTCGGAAATTAGCGGAGATAGAGAGACGATTAAATGGGGAAAGAATTGCAGTTTTACGAGCTCAATTTAATGAGGTTTTTGTTTCTTGGAAAAAATGCATGGCTAACTAGATATCTCGAAAAAATAATTTTTGTGTTATTTTGTTCAATGCCTATGGCTCTGTTATTATTGACTTTAGAAAAAATGTGTA
>JAFFZR010011058.1:0-11180 GCA_018397195.1 Lethrus apterus | reverse complement strand
TTCTTTTGTTTTATAATTTATTGCGCGAAATGCGCATTGCAAGGTACTTAAACTTTGTCTATTTAACCAAGTTTGTATCTCTTTAAATAAAAAAGTTAGCTATTGTAGAATAATTATTGTTCCTTAACTAGCGATCCTAGAGAAAAATTGTCTTATAATTAATTATAGCAGGCACTCAGAGCAACTTAAAAATATAAAAATATACAGGCTGTTCAATTTAAAAAATTAATCGTTATGCTTGTATCTTAGCAACGCGATGTTCTTTTGTTTTATAATTTATTGCGCGAAATGCGCATTGCAAGGTACTTAAACTTTGTCTATTTAACTAAGTTTGTATCTCTTTAAATAAAAAAGATAGCTATTGTAGAATTTTCCCGTGAACAGGCTGTATACTTAGAATCTTCAAATTGTATTTCTTGGGAAATGTATCTGGATTGATTCGTTCGTCCGCCTTGTGCGGTCCCAATCTGCTCATAAAAGACTGTGCGCGTATATTTATTGATGACATTTAAAACAATTTAGAATTTAATTAATGAAACAAACCGGTCCAACGATTAGCTTAGCGAGCGACGTTGACGGGACGGACACCGTAACGGCATTTTAAACGTAAAATATTGTAAAATGTACGCGTCAACATCAATATGGTGAAAATATCACACGAAACACATTTAATTCAAAAATTATTAATACAAGCCGACAAGCCGCAAAAATGCAAAGTGCATGCGTGCGTGTTGCAAAGCATATTTGCATACAACTCGATAAGCGATAGATAACCGGGGCCCGTTCCCTATCTAAAATCTATATAAATATGCCGGGATATTTTTCTAAAAAAAAATTATATTTCGTACTTAGAAAAAGTGTAAAATGTGTCCCAAGTCGAGATATTAATAACTAGGGAGAGACTGGTATTTAATCTTTCGCTTTAATGGTATAAATTATACGTTTTGATAAGCGAATGCGTTAAATTTCTTCTTTCAAACGTGTTTCTATGTTGAGTGTTTTCTCTATACTTAGAACGATTTTTCCGTTTTGCATGTTTTTTATTAATAGAATAAATGAAATACGTTAATTCTTTTGAGAATTTTGGTATCAAATTCTTGAGGGATTTCCATCGTTTACTTTCGTCGCGACGCGTACGGACGCATCGTCGTCCCGCCAATTTTTATTGTGTCCATTCGGCAAAGATTATAAATCACGCACGGTATCTTTACTTCGTTACGGTCGGACCGTGCAACTCGACGCTCAATATGCAGTCCGCACGAACAACTACGAAAGACCCCGTCGCGATCGCCGGCGCTAGTGTCGACAAGATTAATAGTTGCTTTTGATGCAACGCTCGTACTTTATGACATTTCCCGCTCGGTGTCAGCCGAACATTTGTCCGAATCAAGTACGCAACTTTCCACCTTGACGACATTAATCATCATTGTAAATTGCGATCGAGACGAGCGATGACGATAATGATGCTCTTACGATATTGGAAAACTTTTGTTACTCAAAGCCGTTCTAATTTAAACGCAACTTGATATAAAATTATAGTTTTAGTTCTCGGTACAGAGAAGACTTTAATATGGAAACGGGAAGGCGCCCAGTTGAGGTAATTGTGGAAGACGACAGTAAAAATATGTCAAGAAAGTTTCTGAAAAAGTGAGAAAAAGAGGCAAGGTTTTCAAAATGGCAATCAAACAGTGTGAAAATCTACATGACAGTAGAGGGAATTTGAAAGTTTTGAGCCCACCTCCTTTTCCCGACGTTGCGCATGCGTAACTTTTTAATGAATTTGCCAACCAAACATTTAACCTTTGACTCGTCGCGTCCCTGAATCCTAGCCAACTTATGTTTTTGAACAGTCAACAACTCAACTCAACAGACAACAATATAGCCGGACAGGTTAGCATATTCAAAGCCGTTCAAAAGCTGTTCCTAATTGTTCAAATTTAACAGGTGACGTTCGCAAGCTGTTCCTAGCTGTTCAAGTTTAACAGGACCCGATCAGAAGTTATTCAAAAACTTTTATGAGTTGTTACAATTTTTTTTTAAAGATGCCAGTCATTCTGTGGTCTCTCAGTCTGTCTGTCAGGTCAAAGGTTGGGTTGAAACCTTTTATTAATTTTTTTTTTGTAGTATCTGGAGGAAGAGATGCGTTCAGATCTCTCGAATTCCCTCTACTCATGACATTACAATAGTTAAAAAAATGGTATAAGAACGTTCAAAGAAATTGATTGGTAATTGAATGAGGAATTGGAAATTGAAAGGAAATTTAAAAGGATACTGGAAAAAGTATTTGAATGAAATTATAAAATGCTAACTTTTTTTATTTTTATTTTCAATTACCGTCATCTATTTCTACGAATCCGATCCAAAACAAGCTTTTTTCATCAATATTTTCGTTTCCACACGATTGTAACTCAGGGCTCATTCAAATCAATTTTTCATCAAAAACAGAAAAATTAAGTTAGAAAAAAAATGTTGAGGAGGTTGAAAAATAAAAGCTCAGTGTACCAAGAAATCACCAATTTTTGCTCTTTAATTCACATTTTATAAACATAAAATCCAACCGTACCGTTAGATTTTTTAATTAAAAAATGATTAACGTGAAGGAAGATGTTACAAGAGAATGCACAGCTCCAATACATACATATTCGATAAGACTTAACGGTTTACGAAGTACGTACAAACACATGCATGCATGTGAAAGTCGGTGTGCACACCACGCCTTCACACCTATAAAGAATGGGAATGAATTCGCAAAAGGGAAAAACGACTTACTATTACACACCCACTTTAAATATGATTCCAATCCGATAGCGAATGCTGTATTACAAGTGTTGCGAAAAAAAAGTAAATAAATAAAGAGTAACTAGTACTGATACTTTGTTATACGGAAAACACGTGAGAAAATTAATTGAATCGATAAGGAGACTTTGTATTTAAACAGATCGACACGGCCCATGCGGCATTGTTGCCTTAAGCATTTTTACAGTGATTTTCATAAAACTACACATAACGTTATACATGATTAGTGTCAAATTCTTAGTTGTAAAAGCTTGTAGAGGATAGTTTTGTGTTCAATCAATAAATGACTTTGAGACTAATCAACATTCCAATATCTTAAAAGAAAATAATATTTGACGAGGGAAACCGATTGAACGATTTTATTCGCAGAACGCTTGAGGATAAGGCATATTAAGTTAATAAATTTCAAATTTTGAAAATTAATAAATGTTTCTTTTTTAGTGGATGTTGATCAAGCCGGACAATAAATCGTATCGCGACGTCCTCGTAATGGGAGAAGTTGACACGCGGGCCATCAACATCTGCCATTCTGATTAATGAACGATCTCTCTCGACTGTGCTCGGAATTAATTTCAACAAACAAACAGGAATAGATAACCGAACCGTGGACTTATCGCCGCGTATCCTCGCTCGGAGAACGTGAGAATACGCAAATCTGATAAAAATATTGAATACGGCAGGGTCCGCCCGATCCCCCTCCTCCCGGCTGTTTGCCCGAGATCCCCACTGATAAGGCGAGGTGCGCCAGACACGCCAAGCGATTCCCAAACAATGGCGTCCGCGCGCCGATTTTCGATACGTGAATGCGATTTCCGAAAAAAAAGCGACGATCTCCTCCAACACACCCACGAAAGTATCCGACCGAAATGACTATCATCGACGATCTGAGGGAATGATCTTCGGGCTTTGCCGTCCTAACCTAACTGCTTGTTATCCGCATTAAATAATTTACATTCCGATCGAACAATGAAGATCATTCATGACGTTGACCCATGATGATTTTACGCATAATGTCAGTATTAAGACTAAAGAGATGCAATGGAAATTTTCATCTAGCAAATTATGTGGAAAAAATTTATTAATAGACTATTTACAAAATTTGAATTTTTTAAAAATAAATATAAAGCTTTAAAAGTTAATTAAGGAAATTAAATCCCATCCAAAAAGCAATCTAACCCAACATTCAAAAATTTATCTTTAAATTTGAAGAATTCTGTGGAACACCAAATCTTTAACTCATATTTTCTAATAAATTTGTTTAATCGAACTTAATTCTAATCGAATAAACTTTAGTTCAAAACATAGTTATTTACGTAACGAGCTTTCTAGGCTGTCCCGCTTTCAGGGCTCACCTTCGGCGTCGCCCTGGCCGCCCAAAGAAAAATATTTTCTAATTCTCTATTCTCGTTTAATACCAACTTAACAAACGCATTCTAGTCTTCTGATGATAATTAAGTCTTTTTTCATTCTTTTTGAATTTTTCTTTTAAATTGCCCTGTTGAAGATTATTTATTTTGAAAAAAAAGTACAAAAGCCCATGCCTTTTGTACTTTTTTTTTGTTTAATTTTTATTTTTGACGTTTAACCGCATGTGGTCAACAAAAAACAATTTGACATTAATATATGTTTTTTGAAATATGTGTGTAATAAGTTGTCAAAAATTTTCGTTTGGTTCCTATTTGGTTGGGTTGGGTTTGGTTTGGTTCATCTCAAAATGATTCATATATAAAGTCCTATATATTCTAATTCAATCGAATCCAAAAAAAAAACGTCAAAATAATCCTATCCACGATTCATCCAATCCAACTAAAAATTAATAATCTAGTTGAATTCAAGACCAATTACAATCAACTAAAAGCGATTGTTTTAAACTTCAAAACAATTCTTTAACTATTGGCATTGCATAAAATTTATTACGTTCCCTGAAAAAATGACCAGTGAAATCAAAGTAGAAGAAAGCCAGAATTGAATAAGAAAAAATGAATAAATTACAACTTATGTTGTCTCAAAGGAGACTCATTAAAATAAATGGAAATAAAAATTTTGCTTTTTGTTGGGAAATTTGGAAACTGAGAAAATGAATGAAAAATTGTAGATTTTTTTGTCTCAAAGAAGAAGACTCATTAAACTAAATGGAAATAAAAATTTTGCTTTTTATTGGAAAATTTTGAAACTGAGAAAAATGAATGAAAAATTGTGGATTTTGATGTCAATAAAGAATTTAAGATTCATTAAAATAAAACATAAATGGAAAAGAAATTGTGCCTTTTGGAAGTAGATTTGAAATTGAGAAAAAACGAATCAAAAATTGTAACTTTGTTGATAATCAATTTATTTATTAGTTTATTCCGTCAGTGTAGTTTTAGTTATAATACTTTTTTTTTAAATGTATTACTTCAAGCCTAGAGATCTTTATTACTTTTTAGATCCAAATTCCTTTAATGTGTATATCAGATTGTGATATTCGGTTACAATTTTTTTTTTTTTTTTAATGTTGAATCCATTTAACGGTGCATTCCTTCAGTACATTACCTACATCACGTATAAATTAAATCATCGATGCTTTCGATACGACATAGGTGGTATTAATGTAGCGTGATGGATAAATCCCCATGCATTGGGAGCGACGATAAGTAGTCGTAATGCTTTGTTTTCCATTTCGAGTGCTGGATTCGTTTCCTGATCAGCGCTGCTGCGGCTGAAGACACGGCGGTCGCCAGGAAATGAATTTTAGCGCGACCGTGCGCGGAATATGTTATGCCTTGCTGTCTCTGCCCGAAATAAATCGTCTAGTGTCCTTTCTTCCTCCCGGTAATATCGCCGCTATTTGGGCTTTGTTCGTTTCTCGTTAACGTTTTGCGCTTTTTGTCTCGTTTTCGTTTCGCTTGACGCTCGCGTGTCCATTTCACGACGACAAAATCTATTTTACGACGTTGCGACATTACGTATGCATCAAAACACGTCGGAATTGCATGGCTGTATATCATACAGGCTGATTGATTATATTTATTCCATTTGGTAACATGTATTTGGTAGTTTTTCAAGTGCCCTACATTTTTAATAAGATTCAGCATGAAAGTAAAGGTGAGGGCGGTGAGGAAGTTGGTGAGGTGGAAAATGAAGGTGAGTCAAAGAGGAGGGGGAAGCATGAAGTAAGGTAGGTAAAGTGGGGAAAACGGAGAAAGGAAATGCATGAGTGAGACAAAACGTGGAGGAGGTGGAAAGAATGAAGAGAGATGTAGATGATATCGGAGGAAAAGTAACCAGCAGGTTAAAGGAAGTGGAATTGCAGGAAAGACAGTGTAGGGTGAGCGATAGCATGATTATTTACATTTATGTGTTTGATCATCTATTAGGAACAAAACTGAGCAAGAAGAGACGAAAAAATGAAGAATCAGATAGTGATCAGGAGACTAAAGTTCAGAAAGGAAGAGAAAGCAGTACTTTTTTTTAGAAAAAGAAATCCAAGTATCTGTGGAGATAGAAATGGTTATCAAAATGTTTTAGAGTGATAGTTATAGGCTATGGGAGTATACGTATACGTATACATAGATTGCCCAATTTACATCGTTGCTTTTATGAACATTCGTAGCTTTTAATGATTTCTTTAATTTTCATATGGATAGGTATCAACTTATCTTGTGGGGTTTTTGTGAATTGAAATACTTTTATGAATGTGATGATATTTCAGCGCGAATTACTTAATGATATAATATGTTAATTAAAATTGTTGCAAATTCTTAAATTCCAAACTTGTGTCCGAAAATTCGCATACACGTCCAATTAGTTTAAGGGCGATGTTATCTCGCGGTTTTAAAAACTCGGCTAACTTCGCACTAAGAATAATTAAGATAAAGCGGGCAGATTAATGGAATACTGTGGCGGAAAATTTTCCGTAAAAATTACAACTACTTTATATCGCCGTGGATAAGTTTAAAATATCACCGGCTTCCAGGTATGTCTCGGGCAAAAATGAGAAAAATAATTACCTTTGTACTTTTAATTTAATGGTTAATATTTTCGAGTCAACTTTAATGTCTTTTTTAATGAGGTTTTAATTTTACTTTGGTGGCCGCGTTCGTCGTATTTATCGCCTTATTAAGCCGTTTTGTCCGTAATTAAGACGTATTGATTGGATTCAACATTCATTTATGCGTAGATGTTTTTCGCTTTGATAATTACAATTTTTTACTTTTATTCTTGAACAAGCAATCAATAAAAAAAATATTAGAAGAAAGAAATAATTAAAGAAATAAAAAGACAAGCAATTACAACCAAGATTTTTATATTAATTTATTTATTATTTTAATATAAGTTTTGCGTCGAACGTTGTAAAGTGCGCGCGATATTTCGATTTCGAAAATTAAATCCCGAAACGAAGTCTATTCGGAATTAATCAGAAGGCGAAGGCTTTATCGCGTTTTGCTCGGATTGGCTGATGCGCTGATGTATTCCCTCAGATTTATTAAAATAAATTGAAAGCACGGTTATATTCTATGGAGCCGAGATAAGTATAAGTGATCGAGCGCGGTGAGCCGGCCAGCGTCTCATTTCCTGAGAGGACGCCATCGATGCAGCAGCCTCGTTCCCACTGTCGCTATCTATCCCAACAGCCTCATGCCATAACTCACCTAATCTATATTTTGTACCGCATGCCGTTCGTTCGTGTTCCCTACGTACATACCCGGGTGATGTTTGTCGAACGTTCTTTTTTGTCGTCGCGTGTGACAATGGCTGGCTTCGCGTCGGTGTGCAGTTTTCCGATTTGAAAGCTGTTTTTCCTCGCATTTCGCTAAATTGGAAATGACTTATCGAGGGATACATATGATTCGCGAAATTTTTATTGTTGTTCGTAACATGAAAGCTTGAAAACATTTTTATGTTTGGGAAATTTTTTAGTAAAAAATCTTAAAATTAAACAATTCTGTTTTTTTTTTCGTTAAACTATTGAAAAACGTAATATTATTATTGATTATTATTATTTAAATTCCTTTAAATGTTACAGTGGAAATTCAATTTCAGTACAGAGATGATCTTTTTTTAGAAACTTCGATTCCCTTGCTGAAAAATAGTAATAGTAAAATCCAATCCTAACCAACAATCCTGAGGGATATTGGTCCTTTTTTATTTAAATGTGTATGTGTTCTGTGTGTTGCGCGTTCGGAGGGGGCGCGGTTTAAATTTAATTTAATTTTTTTTAATTTTCAATTTTTTTGAAATAATTTCACTTTATAATGTTTTTTTTGTATTAATAAAACCTAGCAATTTTTGAAAAAACTAAATTTGTTGAAACAACCCAACTTCTTTAAATACCTACCTTGGTAAAATTTTGATAGTTATGGAAGGGGGCCCCAATTTATATTTTAACGAAAAAGGGGATACGGCGACATGAAAACTTCGCGCCCCTATCTAATATTTTTGAACATTACACAAACAGGTTACGCCACAACAAATTTGAAATTTCTCTGGAAATCAAGGACGACTAACTTTATGGAAAGCTCTGAATAAATAGAAACATAAACTACGTGAATTACATTTTAGAACATTTACTGATGAGCTGATAAAATTCTTTGATTATAAAAAAATCTTTGAAAAGAGAATCATTATAGAAACATGTTAACTTTGAATTAAAATTTTCAACATTGTAACATTATAATAAATATAAGAAAACGTTTAATTTTGGAACAAATTTTGGCCGAAATATTTCGCACATATTCGTAAAATTGAACTTGTGATTCGAATTAACGTGTCAAACAGAAAAGATGCTAGAGGTTTATGGGTACGCCATGGGGGAAGGACTCGCAAATGCTTAAAAGCCTGTTCGCTTTTCTTGCTGTTTTAATCTTTATGTATGCGTTTGGAACTTCGGTCAACAGCCGTGAAACTTCGAATGAAGTTAATGCATAAAAGCGAAAGAGAAGTTTGTACGATATTTTGTGTTCGAGCTAAAATTTTAACTCGCAGAAATTTATTGTGTAGACCTTTTTCTGAAAGAAACATAAATCCAAAGTACCGATGCTCATCGGTATTGAATGATTAATGATTGATTCTGTAATGAAAACTTTCGATAAATTTCAAAACCTAGCTTTAGACTTTAACAACGCGCTTTTATGTGTAAAATTATTTGATTTTGTATGGGATGTTTTTTATTAGTTTGAAATTATGTTTCCTGTTGATTTATGGATTTTACCCATGTTGCATTTTATGTATTTTTGGATTAGGTTGGGTTGACTTTCTGCTCCTAAAGGCCGGTTTACATGAAGCCAGTAGAGAAACAAGTCAAGTGGGCAAGTAACTTGAATTAAATTATCAAAAGCAAGTCAGCAAGCAAATAAAACTTGTTTCTATTCACTTGACTGTCTTATTAGCTTGCCTGGCAACTTGAATCGTGATTGCCTTGCCTGAAATACGAGGTATGTAAATGATTACGATTACACAGAGTGTATCAAGTTACTTACTCACTTGACTTCATTCTCTACTGGCTTTATGTAAACCGGCCTTAAAGTAAGAAGAAGAAGTATAGATCTTTCTGCTGATAAAGTAAGAAAAAGTATAGAAGATTGCACAAATCCAACTGATATGATAACCAAATTAATATGAAACAAACAATATCGATATTAATTTTTCGAGCAAGACGATCATCCTTGATACTACTCTATAAGCAAGCAATTTCTGTAATCATTTGTATGTCAAATTTTTTTGTTTGTCTATTATTTCCAATTACTCTTCATAGAATGAATGTTTCTGTTACTTAAATTTGTTTGCCCGATCTTCATCTATAGATATAAAGTATCGTAAAATAGTTTGATAGACGTACGCCGTTTTATTCATTTTTAATAAACTCGGACAGCGCGCATGCATGAATTTAGTATGTTCCAGTCGTACCATTCATCATTAATAAGAGTCGTAGACAGCGGGATATTACATCTCTTGTAGATGCCAGGCTACTTCCGCCGACAGATCGTGAACGAAATGGGAACGAATCTGCATATTTATACACAATCACAAAATGATATACGCGTATGACACGTATAATAAATGATCGTACTTATTGGAAATTATGCCCATTATCAGTTTAATTTCCAAGACAATTTTATTAATGGCCCGAGGCAGCCGTTCGCTTCGGACTCACATTAAAGCATCGTCGAACACATAATAAGTCCATCAGTATATTTGACACATTGCTTTGCTTGCAACTCAATCGCGCCAATACCCCCCCCCCCCCCTAAAAAAAGGACGACGCGAAAACCGGCTCAATTACAAGTTGTGCGGCGTTAATTGTGTTCGTCCATATTAATTCGGACGCGAGACGGGACGACACATTGTAAATGAAAAAGTTATGTAAATAAATGATTTGAACGGACGGCATTTTGATTAACATGGAATCAGTCGACTTATGTGTGTTTATTTTTATAGGTTGTATTTTTATTGGACCCGATTTGTAAATTTCAATGTTGTATCGGCAGAGAATTAACTTTATTATTATTATTATTATTATTATTATTCGTGGAATTGCATTTTGATTATTTTCTGTGAAATTTTTATTGTCACTTGGCACCTGACGTGATGTTTAAATTACACAGGCCTACAATGAAATATTTTTATCTACGACCGTAGGCTTTTTCGCACTTCAAACAATGCGTAAAGTAATTCAGTATAACACAAGTTATACGGGTGTCCCCGAAAGGTCTGTACAAAATAATAACACTAATTCCTGAGGCCAAAATAGGACGATTTAACCCAACTTACCTCTATTCAAAGTTACTTCGTTTAGCCGCTAGAGGGATACAAAATTCCTGAAAAGAAATCGTTTTTTCGAGAAAACTTTATAACGCTTTTCGCGATTGGGACCAAATTTGGTATGTGGATTTGTACTAAAAGAAAGCATTATTTAACATGTTATTTTCTCTTCTGCGTGTTTTGTAAGTGGTCAAAAAATGGTCATCCACATCTTAAGAAGCTTATAATTTTTTTTTGCTGATAGACACATATGTTACCTACATTTCTTGTCTCTTGCTCCATTTCGTCATTTCTCATCGTTTAGGCAGAAAAAAATAATAACCCTCAACACGAACTAGAAATTTTAATCTAAATCAACGAAAAAATTTCACAACAAATGTTCGAATATACCGCCTTCTGCATGAATGCAAAGATTAACACGTCGTAAAAATTTGAACTAGACTCTTCTCATCATTTCGACATCGTTTCTTAGAGTGTCTACTGCATTTTGGTTGCGTTACCACAATAAATAAAAAAAAAACAATGTCGAAATGATGAGAAGAGTCCAGTTCAATTTTTTACGACGTATTAATCTTTGAATTCATGCAGAAGACGTTATATTCGAACATTTGTTGTGATTTTTTTTCGTTGATTTAATTAAAATT
>JAFFZR010011057.1:0-11241 GCA_018397195.1 Lethrus apterus | reverse complement strand
CGTTTGTCATTTTCGGTTTATTAGTTTATCGGAAATTATTTTTATTTAAAATTGTAACTCGAACAGAACCAACATTTCCCGCCAAAATAATTATGTTTATGATTTCGAAATTAAAAGAAATTTAGTAACTAATTTGAATTTTATTATCAATTGTTTCCATAGCGTACTACTTGAACAGTTCGAAAATTAAAAGAAAAAAATGGCCATAATTTATTTATTTATAAAAATAACTAGGTCGAGTGGTATATCAATAGAATCGTTGAAAAAAGGCCTTTTTTATAAAGTCATGGCCGACTATGGTTTCCATTAGAAAAAACACAAGTTTGTGTTATAACTCGGAAATTATAGCTTAAATAAAAAATTCATATACAGTATTATGAAGCACGTAATTACCTACAACTTCTTCCTTTACACATTTTTTCTAAAGTCAATAATAACAGAGCCATAAGCATTGAAGAAAATAACAAAAAAAATATTTTTTCGAGATTATCTATCTTGTAAATTGTTGCTTACAACAATTTACAGGATATATAAACTTTTATTGTAAATAGCACGCTCTACATTTTGTTCAGTAGCTGAAATCAGCAATATAAAAAAAGCACTCATTTATTCACTCGTGATATTGATATTGAAATTCCCAAGGAATATTATTAATTCTATCGTATTTATTAAATTAAAGAGTACTATTGCTATAGTAGCTGATTTAACAACAGAACTTATTTAAACAAAGTGACAAATGTTACTGGTAGCTTTTATATATTGCTACATAATCCTTTATCTTACAGTTGTTATTTTGTCATTTGTTTCTTATTAATTGGCAAAATAAAAGAAAATCAACAACTAACATTAACAGCACACACTAATTTAATAACTACAGTAGAATTGATAGCAGTAATAAAAAAAAATACTGCTATGAAAAATCTCTCCCATTCATCTGACACATCCACCTCGAGACTATAAAAGTTTCTGTTAAATTAAATATGCAAAAGATATTTAAGATATATATCAATAAGTAAAATAAATTTAGTACTACATTCAATTTATAAAAAATTATTAAAATATAGACAAACATTAAATTCAGTTAAAATTTACAAATTATACATATAAAAATTATTGTAAAAAAATAAATAAGTTCTCTATGGCAACTGTATTTGGGAGATGTTTTATTCAATTTCCAAACGATATTCATCGATTGTTTCACACATCGAATTAAAAGCTGCTGCCCATTCTTCGGCTTCTCTTTCCTAAAAATATTTATTTTAAAAAAAGGCTTTGTTTTTATATTTATTTTATATCATATTTATAAGTTTCCCACATTTTGAATGGGTAATTTCGTTGACAAATTTTCAAATTCATTCCAGTCAATCTAACAAGCCATGAGATACCGAAAGAACAAAGAAGTTATATTTATATTTGAATATCTCTTCAACTGAATGTTATTGGGATATCCTACAAGTACACTGAATGCATTTCATCACATACATTATTTTCAGTTTTACTAATTGTGATATAGAGCAACAAAAAAAATCTAAAATTTTACAGTATTATTTACTATAGAACTTACTTCCTTTCTTGTACGAACAGGTTTCTTTTTACGTTTTGGTTGTTCCTCTAAGTCAGGACTGTGGGAATCTATTGAAGGATGCCTTCGCCTTTTAGCAGGTTTACGTTCATACCTACGTATTGAAACCTATGGAAGATATAAAAAAAGTTAATTAGTGACAAACATTATTTGCAAATACTTGGAAAAATACTTTACTTTCCTTCAGTGTCTAATCAAAACAGATTTAAGTAAGATTGTTTTTTCTAATATTAAACAAAATACTATTCATTATTTTAAAATACGTGTTTACATATTTATTTATTTTACTATATTTATATGTTAAATTTCTATTACATCTACAGTCTTTACGTTCGTCAAATGCTCAAGAAAAAAGGTTGAAAATCTCACTAATTTATAAATACACTTACAGTCCTAGACGTTGTCTCTAAATCTTCAAATAAGCCCACTTGTAATTCATTATTTTCTATAGGAATATCCAACTCATTTAATGTTACTTGTGCAACTTTGTCGACTTCTTCAGATACACTTTTGTCTTTAAAATCACTTACAAAAGAAACAGATCTTAATGGTTTATTCAAATTTTTCAACTTTTGGTCATTTACAATTTGTTTTTTCTGCTTCTTAGGCTCATTTTCATTTTGTGTTTTCTGCTTAGGCTCATTTTCATCACAAAATGTTTCAAATCCAAAACAATTATCTATATCATAATTTACATAATCATATTCCCGAGGTACTTTTTTCTCAACTGCATTTTCTTTATTTATGATAATGTTGGATAAATTATCAACTTTAGGACCTAATATATTACGTTTAGCTTTATCTAATATTTTGACTGGTGAATATATTTCTGGAGAGCCATTCGACAGTATTTGTATTTCTACAAGATTTTCTTGTCCTCTTGATTTGATTGGACTAAAATCTTCAGAATCAAACAAAGACAAGTTCTGTCTTGTTTCATGGTTTTTACCAGCACTTTTAGAAACAAAATTCAATATGCTGCTCTGACATGATTTTGAAGATATTTCCAACTTTTCTGGGGTATGCAACGTTTTTTGCAAGATGCTTGAATCTATTACCATATCTTGATTATAATATGGTAAAAAAGTGTCTTTAAACTGTAAAAAATGAGGATTGCGTGATACGTTCAATGACGGTCTCCAAGGACTTGCAGACACAGACTTGTTTAATCGTGACATAGTGCTATTTGCATTTGGTCTTCTAAAATCATTATAACTCTCATCTAAATTTTCCAAACGAGTTAAATTATTATCATTATTGGTTCTTTTAATTATTATGTTTGATATTATATTGATATTATTTTTATTTGGAATTTCTGTATCAGATATACAATCATCATCAAAGCCAAACATATTATCGTGATCACTTTCATTACATACAGAAGTAATAGTGTCAAAAGACTGTTGAGCTTGTAAATCAACTTGCTTACTTATTAATTTGTGTGTTATATTTGTTAATTTTTCACTCAAATTAGCACTGTAGCCAAGCTCTTTATTTGAAATAGTTTCTTTTGCATTTTTCCCATTTTTATTGTCAGGTAACACTTTCTTGAAATTGATATTCTGAGCTGCTGACATATTTGATTTAGCTGTTTTTACTGGATTATTTATGATTATAGGTTCCCTTTTTATTTTTACTTTTCTAACATTTCTAGACTTAACTTTGAACTTCTTTTCAATTTTCTTCATGACTTCTTTCATGTCCTTTTCAAAAGGAATACTATCGTTTTTTGATGTGCGCAATTTTTTTCTTCTTTTTACTTTTGGTTGCTCTGAATCAGAATCAAACTCATATAAATCATCCAGTTTTTTCTGTGGTGACTCTTCAATGTTTCGTTTGTATACAGGTACGCATTTATTAGATTCTTTTCTGTTATTAGGTGTTTCAAGTAATGAAATTTCAACATAATTTCTTTTGTTTTGATTTCTTAAAATAGGTTTCAACTTCTGATTTTCTACACTTGTAGAATTCACTTCATCAATTGAAGATTCATCCCTATTCATATTTAAAATGACCGTTTCACTTTTTTTAATTATTACCAATGGTACTTTCAAATACTTTAAAAGTGTTTGTTGTGAAACTTGTTGCAACATTACTTTTGTGCCAATTCTTCCACCATTCTTTATAGCCTTACTCGAATGATAAATATTTTTTGTTACAATATCATAATTTGTCGGAATCAAAGTGTTTTCTTTAACATGTATGAATGAACTAGACTTTCTACCTGATCTAGTAAGAACGGTCCTTCTATTATCTCGACTTACAAGTGATTTCTTTTTTAATGTATCTATTTGTCTACATCTATTTTGACATTTCACAAAGTCTTTTGAATATTCTCTTAAAGGTTGACAATTTTCTTTAATATGAACTTCTTTCTGTCTAAGACATTTTTTGATATCAGAATTACGAGTAAGAGTAGCAGTTTCTTTAGATTCAAATGCGTTTTTACATGCTGATTTATGTACTAAGTAATGCGATTTACATATAGAATCGTATATAATTTCTCCATCATCCATAGCCGCCTTCTTCGGTAAAATTTTTATCGTCTCTTCATCAGGATAAACACTTAAATTAGTGTTATCTGATAATGGTTTACGTTTTATCTGCAAATTTCTTTCTTTGAACATTTTATAAATCACATCATTTAAACCTAAAAATGATCCGTTAGTCGTAAGTATTAAGAAGAAAAAACCATTTTTCGTACTTAAACGTAACTTTTACACCTAAACGATAGTATTTCGCTGCAATAATATTTACATTAAAAACTACGCTTTAAACAAACTGGTACAAACTTCAAAATTGACAGTTTTGTTTATAACGACAGACGACGATAGCAGTACCAACATGACAACATTGTCATACTCTACAATTTAACACATAAATCTGTTGTAGCAATTACAAATTCATTCAGGAATAATGGAAATTGTGTGTGTAAAATTCAAATAGTTAAAATAATCTAAACAAAAATAAATGAGTTCAATTTTATAATTTACTTTTTTTATTTTGTGAACGAGAACACTACACATGCGCGAAGTTATTCACAATAGAAATTTTTGTATCTATCAAAAAGTGTTCTAGAAAGAAATTTTATTTAATTTTAAAAAGAGTTGATATAATATCGAAATTAAAATGGGTAGTTATGGGAATGCAATTATGGCTGGATTTATATGTAGACTGTGCTCTGAACAAAAAAGATGTGTTATACATTTATATAGTGCCAAAGCTAAAAAATTAGCCCTGCTGGAGAAAATTACCCTCATTCCTATTCAAGTATGTCTCAAACATTTACTACTTTATATTGAAACATTTATTTTCCGTAGGTAGATAAGTATGACAAACTACCAAAGACTATTTGTGAAAGTTGTATAGAAAAATTAGATATGCAATATAAACTTATACAACAAATAAGAAAAACAGCTGATATACATAGAACACATCGTCTGTTTCATGTAAGTCAATAAATTTGGACATAAAAGAAAATTGTAGTTTTACTACGTTTATCTGATCAAGATTGTACATAGCACAATAACTTAGATTACGTATATAGATAGATGTCAAAAGTGATCTCAGTGACAACAGTAACTGTATATGGAAGTTTTATATGTATATACAACAAATATTTATTTTGTGAAAAATTGGATTAGGGTCAGTTACTAATCCAACTACAGAGTTCAGTGTAAACCATTATACAAAACAAAAACTTACCAGACGGTCCATTCTGATGACATTAGAAACCACCGATGTGTTGCTGGTGACTTAACTCAAGAATAAACCCTCTGTGCATTTATTCTACAAAATTTACACTCACATGATACTCATGGCAAAAACATAACCCCTCATCTGGAAGATTATACGGGAATTATTTTTTCCAAAATAATTTACCACAAGATAGATGTACTTATGAATAAAGGACATTATTATTGTCTTTATGTATACATTGGTGTATGTAGTTTTTCTAAATGCTAAGCCAAAGCGATTTTTTTAATATCTAACTAATTTTTATTGTGTGAATTTGTATGGTATTATGTATATACATACAAAAACAACGAGTAGGCTAAGAAATGTAGAATAATTAGTAAAAAAAACTTCTATTATTTTATAAAGTTCATATTTACGGAAATAAACCGCCCATTCCATACTTTTGACTAACCTCCTGTATATTAACATATCCTATGTATACTTGATAAATAGTTTGTATATTTATGTACGCCAAACTTTTAATACATTATAGTGGTGAATACAAGTGATTTTTTTTTTTTTAGAATAATGGGCAGTGTCCTGTCGAATGCCCATTACATGGATTGGAAAGAGAAGTTAGGACAACTAGTGATGCATCCAGTAGTACTTCAAATGAACATGATAATAACACAGACAATGATCCTGATATATTGCATTTGTAGCAGTAAATGTAGTATCATGTTATATAAATGCTCTTTGCTCGTGTTTAATGTATTTTCTATTTTAGATTATTAATTTTATTATGCAATGTGATTAAGTTATTTTATAAATAAATATAATTTTTTGTAATACAATGTAAAGTAATACTACATTGGATAATGTGCGTTAATTATCACACTGACTTATGTAAATTTTACCACACAAAAAATGTATAAACCATTAAAACTGGGCTCATCGAGTCATGTTATTTGACAAGTGTGTCAATTTTAAAGGCGGTTTTCCATTAATGTACGAACATTCACCATTTAAGTTTGTTCTCGTTGAATTTTTGTAAATATGACAAGTCAACGGGTATTTGACAAAGGCAGAGAGAGTGATTTGGACTATAATAGTGGAAGCTGTTCAATCTTTGCTACTCTCAAAGAACATGCCAAAGAAATTCTGGACAGGCTGTCGATACAGTGACATATATGTTAAACAGGACAGAGACTGGTGCAAATAGAAATAAGACCCCGTATAAATTGTGGTATGATAGACAAGAAAATCTAAACGAATTCAAATTGTTTGGCACACAGGTTATGATACATGTTCCAAAGGAAAGGAAAAAGAAGTGGGACTCGAAAAGCAGGGAGGGAATTTTCGTTGGATATGATGAAAATGTGAAAGGATACAGAGTTTATCTTGAAAATGAAAATAGAATTGAATTAGCTAGAGATATAATTTTCATACCAGAAAATAAAAAGTAAGAATTTTCAGTTGAAGAAAATGAAGAAATAGACGATAAACCTAAAACTAAAATGGAAGAACAGTTAGTAGAGGTTGAAGAAGGGATAAGCACGTACACAAGAAATCAAGAAGAATCAAATAAAAAGGAATTATCTATCAGTAATAGACCTAAAAGAATAAGGAAACCTGAAAAATTCAGAGATTATGAGACATGTTATTTTAATTCTCTCATTGATCTAAATGAGCCATAATCCTATGCTGAAGCGGTACAAGGAAAAGATAGAGACAAATGAGAAGAAGCGATGAAAAATGAGACTTAAGAGAAATAATACGTTGACAGAAGTTGAATTAGCCGAAACGTGTACAGTGATTGACAGTAAATGGTTGTACAAAATAAAAGGAGATAAGAAAGGTAACCTAAATCGGTACAAGGCACGTTTAGTTGCTCGAGGTTTTCAGCAAAAGGACGACATAGAGATGGATGAAATTTATGCACCTGTGGCAAAACTACCAACCCTGAGAATTTTCCTTGTGGTAGTAAATCAATTAAAATATCCAGTATTTCAAATGGACTTGAAGAGCGCTTTTTTGTATGGAGATATTAATAAGGAAGTCAATGTAGCTCCTCCAGAAGGTGTGAAAAATTTAAATAACTTTGTGTACAAGTTAAACAAATCCATTTATGGCTTAAAAAAATCTTTGAATGAGAAATTTAGTTTATTGAAAGTGAGGGGTTTATGAGATCTAAAATTGATTATTCTCTTTATACAAGTGTCCTTATCTTGTAAATTTTTCGTATTAATATATGTGGACGATTTGTTGTTATGTGAAAGTGTGAGTATTTTTGTTGAAAAGTTTAAAAGACAAATGTCCAAACATTTTGAAATGAAGGACATGGGAAACTTATTTAGCGACAAATATAATTGAAAACATAGAGCAAACAACTATTAGATTGAATCAAACTGCGTATTTGAAGAGAATATTCAAAAGATATCATTTTATAAAAGATAAATATAAAGAAGTTATAAGTGAAATAAAATATATTATTATCAATCAATCAAAAACATTGGGTATTGGGTAAGCTAAAGTTTGAAAAATAACTTAAGGCCGGTTTACACGTATTCAGTAGTTTAGTAGAGTAAGCAAATTTAGTGGAGTGATTTAGTAAAGTAGATTGTTTACACGCTTCCACTAGAGCGGTCGACTCGGCTGATTTAGTCGAGTGCGAGTAGCTGTCGACACGTGTTTACTTTTTTAACAGTATTTTTTACTATGATAGTTTCAAAACAGACACACCAGTACACATCCGGTGACTAATGTATGGTAGGAATCATGAGAGCTGGCGCGTCAAGGTCATATTTGAATTGTATGAATCAAGTTTCAGAAATCGCATGTCTATTATCATATGTTATATACATTTACTATATTGCATACTTCATATTTATCGATAATCTATGTGACATAACCTAGAAAATAGGTTAGCACAATANCCGTTGACATGTGACATGTCAATCTTGCATTTAATAACGACATACGTTTTTGTTGTTCCATATAATTTATATAGCAGACGTACGTTTCAGTTTTTATCTCTTTCATCAACATGCGAACCGAATGCGAGAAGGAAACTCATAGTGTCGAAAATTGTTTCATACAAATGGCCTTGACACGCCACGTCTTATGAATCCGACCATACTAACGCACATGAATGTTATTCTACTAAAGAGAGTTGTTCACACGTTATTAGCTTGTTAGTTGTGTTATGGTGGGGGTGCCTACTCGACCGAAAAATAGAACGAGATTCTATTTACTCGACTAAAGTACTATACTAAATTTCCGTGTTCATACGAGTCAAGTACTAAATTACTAATAAACTTGACTAAACTACTGGATACGTGTAAACCGGCCTTAAGATGTAGTCGGGGTTGCATAAGCGTTTTAGTTTTAAGATGCATGTAAAGATATAAGTTGGTAACAGTGAGCGAATGAAAATGGCAGACGTAAAAAGGTGTCAACATGTGTCAACGTCGTTTGTACGTTTACCAAAATTTGTGTCCAATATACATAGTTTAAAACCTTAATGTGTTAATTACAAAACTTCCGTAAAACAAAACAAAACCGTACAACCCATTATTTATTTCTATCACGGAAAATATCAATTCACTCGTATTTCAAACCTTACACCTTTGCGATATGTCATGTTTTTTTTTTTAATAGGTGCCTTTTTAATTAAATACCTTCCAATTCTTTCTACACTGGGGTAAATAAACACTTGTCAATTATTTTGTACGCATTGTGTTTTACAAAAAAATTAAATTTTATCCAAATAGAACTATAAATCTTTGTGAAAATTGTAACCATACAAAATATAACCTACTGGGTAGAATAAACTTTTCATAGATAATGTGACTGTAACGTCGTCGTCGCTATGACGTTAAAAAAAAATTGTAAACATTTCCAAAATTATGTCCAAATTCAAATGTAAGTTACATACATACATTTCAGTAGTAAAATAACATCATTGAAATACCATTTCGTAGATGACGAGATACCGTAATCGACGGAGCCTTTATTCCTTCAGCTACTTTATTTCCGTTCTCGCAGTAATTTATAACATTACTCATAAAACCCTAAATATAACTTTGCGTTTTTAGGAAAACTAAAAGACCGTGATCAAATGAATAAAATTGTGTCGATCAAATTTGCAAATAAGTAATCGTAACATTGTGTAAGAATCGCGGATGGTGGTGATATCTTTACCTTTAATACTTTACTGGAAATTTCACCTTTAATTAACGTGTGCGACGTAACTTAAGCCTCTTAGTGTGGTCCAACTCCTCTCTTCGAAGGGGTCTGTAGGATTTTTACAATAGCTTTGGCCACACGAGACCAAAAGTAGTCGCACTCACCATCGCGTTCTTATAATTTTTCCAAAACTTCCCGTATCAAAGTTAATTCTCATCAGTCTCGACAGTTGTTCTTGGTTTTCCTTTTGTACATTTGTTTCGTATACTCTTTTTGTAAGTCCCTCGTGTGGCATATGACGTATATCTCAAAACCATCTTACCTATACTTTCCACTAGTTTGTCACGTATGGGTTTAATATCTTCCTCCACTTGTACTGTAACGTTTTTGTGTTTGTTTGTAAATGTTATCTCAATCTTCCCATTATATTATTTCTGAAATTTTGGATCTACATATTTGGATGCTTAATTTTTAATGTATATTAATTATTCCAGGCACTTGAACGAACATTGGATAATGTAGAAAACTCCTTGTAATATTGGTATCGAGTATTTGAAATTAAAGTTTGTAATTGTAAAAACAATGTCTCTTGTATTGAATAATTAAATTGTAAACTTCGTACAATTTATATTCTCTCTTCTCAAGTTAGTAATATTGGTAGACTGGAATAGAATTGGAAATGACAAAGAGGGAGGTGGGAGCATGGGCAAACACAGAGCAGAAGAAACCCTCAATAGCAATAGAAAAAAATGATTGAATTTTGTATAGATAAAGATATACTCATAGGAAAGACACTTTTTCCACACAATTTATAAATTAACACATGAAGCCAAAACCAGGAGAGTTAGAAGCACAATAGATTTTACCTACACAAAAATAATAAAAGTAGAATTCCAGAAAAGAATAGTTTGATAAAATGTAACGCGAAAACAATCTTGCTAAAGAAAATGGAGGAAGTTGAGGAGGCTTCATATAACGCAGTAATCAGACATTTTTCAAAAGTTTAATCATACATTTATCTGCTTCAAGGCACAATTTATAACATGTGATATGCCTTCAGCCAATTCATCTGCAGTATATGGCTTATTTAATGGTGGTACATGTATAAATATTGTCCTCTTCGGACTGATATTAAGTGATTTATAATAAGTGTATTCACAAATATACCTAAAACACAAATTATAACTTTATAATCATTTACTTTTATTAATATACATTAATAAACGTACCTTCCTGCATCAACAGATTTACAAGCTTTTATATTAGTTTTCTCATTTAAAAATAAACAAATTTGATCAACATCTATGTCAGTTTTTATACAGTCTCGACCATCAGCAGCACAACAAACTTCACCAGAAATATGACAGTTACCTAAGCAATCCACCTTTTCGTAACCTGTTCGAAATGCTTGTGTTTCAATCGTTAACTTATTTGCAAAAGTAGAAACACCTACATGGATAACCAACTAAAAGTAGTTGTTGTAATATTTTGTTTCTATTGAAGTATTAAATATACTTCTGGTTTAAATTTTTCCCACAACGAAGGTATTTTAAGGTCTACAATTGTATAGGTTACTGGTATTTCTTCTATCACTACATGAACATCCTCAAATGTATATCCAGGTAACAGTTTAACTGCCTGCCAACTTGCATTTACGTTATGTTCTCCAAATGGTCCAAACCCGGTCACAAGAACAGTGCTAGGCATTTTCACTTTTTATGCCATTAAGCAATGGTAGTTTTAAAGATAAGATAAAATATTTGTCTAAGAAAAGGTTATGTTCATACTAAATA